>ML346932.1:0-27545 GCA_005239505.1 Nicotiana paniculata | reverse complement strand
AGGAACATGGGAGACAAGGTTAAGTGTCCCAAAGAGATGCGGTCAAATCCAAGTAGAAGAAACTCAGATCACTGGTCTGAATTTCACAACGATCATGGGCACAAAACTGCGGAGTGTAGATTTTTACAAGGTGAAGTAGAAAATTTGTTAAAACAAGGCTATTTAACAGAATTGTTTAGTGATAAAGGTAAAAATGCATATATGAGGAACAGGCAGGAGCCCCCAAAGCCTGCTTATCCAAAATGAACCGTTAACGTAATACACGAGGGTGAAGAAGGAAAAAGAGTGATTTGCAGAACAATCACTAAGTTCACAAACACACATGGTAAACGGGCTCATGGAGAAGATGATATAACCTTCGATGATGCAGATATCATCGGATTAATGCTTCCGCACAATGATGTTCTAGTAATATCTTTACTTATTCATGACACTAACATAAAAGAGTGTTGATTGATCCAGGAAGTTCAGTCAATATCATTTTCCTAAGAGTCGTGGAAGAAACGCTACTGGGGAATCAAGTAATCCCAAAGCGCGAGCCATATCAGGGTTTGATAACTCTACGGTTATAACAAAAGGAGAAATTGAGCTTAGCACTTATGCTGAGGGGGTGATCAAAAGTGCCAGGTTCCAAGTCATGAATACTGACATGGCTTATAACGTGATCATTGGAAGGCCATGGATCCAGGACATGAAAGCGATACCCTCCACATTGCATCAGGTAGTTAAATTTCCCTCCGAATGGGGGATTCAACAAATCAAAGGAGATCAGCAGACCGCAAGAAATATAAACTCTGTGGTACACTACAACAAGAAAATAGAGGTGGAAGAATTACGAGATAAGGGAATCTCCCAAGCAGGTAACACAACCCAAACAAGCATGGAAGAAATTACTACCCAAATAGGTACGGAAGGTATTATTGCTGAAACAGGTACGCAAGAAAATACTTACGAGAAGGAGAGTCAAGTTACCACGAAAGGTGTACTATACCACACAGATGCAGATTCCAGACCGGACGTCACTCGTGAACCGGAGGAAGATGAGCACATCAAAACAACTACGGAGGAGCTCGAAGCTGTTCCGTTATCTGAACAAAAGCCTGAGTAGAAAGTGTATATAGGCACGAGGCAAGGCCCCGCTCGAACATGTAAGTTAATTGATTATTTAAAGGCTAACGCAGACTGCTTTGTGTGGTCCCACTCAGATATGACAGGCATCCCACCGGAAGTGATGACTCATAAACTAAATGAAGATCTATCCTTTGTACCTGTTAAGCAGAAGAAAAGAAAGCAAGTACCATTCAAGAACCAAGTGATCGACGAAGAGGTACAAAAACTCTTGAAGATTGGTTCGATACGAGAAGTAACGTACCCTAACTGGTTAGAAAACAACATGGTAGTACCTAAAAATAATGGCAAGTGGAGAGTATGCATAGATTATACTGACTTAAATGAAGCATGCCCCAAAGATTCATTCACATTTCCATATGTAGATCAAATGATTGATGCCACAACAGGTCATGAATTATTAAGCTTCTTAGATGCATATTCTGGTTATAGTCAGATTAAAATGAATCCCTCAGATGAGGAAAGAACTTCGTTCATTACAAACAAGGGACTTACTGTTATAAAGTTATGCCTTTTGGCTTAAAAAACGCTGGAGCCACCTATCAAAGGTTAGTGAATAAAATGTTCCAAGAACGTCTTGGAAAGACGATAGAAGTCTATATTGATGATATGTTGGTAAAATCAACACAAGAAAAAGATCATTTCCAGCATCTCTCTACTGCTTTTGATATTCTACGCAAATATAATATGAAGTTAAATCCAGAGAAATGCGCTTTTGGAGTGCAATCAGGTAAATTTTTGGGTTTCCTTGTGTCAAACAGAGGAATAGAGGTAAATACCACTCAAATTAAAGCTATAGAGGAAATACAATATTTTAACAAATAAAAAGCAAATTCAAAGATTGAGAGGGAGAATAGCAGCTTTGGGTAGGTTTTTTTCTAAATCATCTGAAAAAAGTTTTAAATTCTTCTCAATTCTCAAAAAGCAGAATCAGTTCGAATGGACTGAAGAATGTCGGCAAGCCCTCAAGAACCTAAAGATTTATCTATTGAAACCACCACTGCTTTCAAAGCCAAAAGAAAGAGAAAGATTGTACATCTACTTGGATTCTCAGAAATTGCCGTAAGTGCAGTATTGGTAAAAGAAGAAAAAATGGATAAACCAAATAAATCTTTTCAAGAGAGGGGTTGACTTTAGTGGTAGAAGGAGCGGGAGCAACTGGGGATGAAGAGGCATGAGCGGCTGGAATCTCATCATCAGGTGAAGAGAGGTTATGACCTTGTTGAGCCTTCTCCATGGCTTCCTTAGTTTTGGCTATTTCAGCACTAAGGTCAAAACCCTCTTGATTCATTTCCATAAATGTGTCAAGGCGAGAATTCATATACGCCCAGCTCACATCGACATCATCCACCTCTTCCAAATCTTCACAATCATTTTCCCACACTTGAAGCTCAACTCTCAACCCGTCCTTCTCCGCCTCCGCAGCTTCATGGGCGGCCCTTAATGGAATAATCGACTCCTCTAAAGTTTNAGTGAGTGATTGCACGAGCTCGCCTGAGTATTCCTCCTTCTGCCCCAACAAGTTCTTCAAGTCTCTAATATCCTCTGAGGCACGGGACAGCTGCTCCGCGAATGAGGACTCCAGAACACTCTTATCTTTATCAGCTTGACTGCAAGAATCCCTCTCCACTGCTAGTTCTGCTGCCATGAGTCTCATCTGCCGCTTCAAGGTACTCCTTTCCTCTTCTAAAGCATCCACGTCAATCCTTAGGCTATTATACTGTGCTCTCCAATTATCAACATCGGCCTGCAACTCTTTTGTCTCTTGGTCTGTGTTTGAAATCCTCTTCAGAAGATCCATGCCTATAAGGTTAATCTACAAGAAATAAACCAGTCAAATATGTTAAATCTCATATACGAGAGTGAAAGAGGATAACTTGCACCATACCTTCAAAGAAGTATGCACGACCTCATTGGCCCATGTAAGAGCACCGTGGCTGGCTAGCTTTGCTTTCTCAGAGGGACCTATCAAAGGCTTGAGCCACACTTCGGGCTCACCCGTCTTCTTGAGAAGGTTTCCCTTAGCTGGAACCTCTATTACCACCTGCCACATCTCTCTGCTGGAAGACCCTACTTCCCTAACGGAAGGCATGAAAGCAAGCAGAGATGGAACAACAACAAGCACAGAAGGTTGGGGAGCTGGAGAAGCCACGAGAAAAGCAGCAGGCACATAGAGTTGAAAAGTTGAAGAAGTTACAGGCAAAGCAACAGCAAAAGTTGAAATAGCCAAAGGAACAGACGAAACAACTTCTCTCAAAGAAGTAGGAAAGACATCAGCCAAAGGGACGTCGTCAGGAGCAAGATCAACACCCTCATGAATAGGGAAATGTGAAACTACAACAAGGACAGGGAGCTCAATCACAGACACGGAAGTCAAGGTTGAGGTTTTAAGCTCAGCATCTAAAACCATTCGCCTTCTCCGTGGCTTGTGCACTAAAGCACCCTCTTCTTCCTCTTCTACGGAACGAGACTCACTAATCTTCCTCTTCGAGGAAGATGAACCAACAATAATTTCCTGGGCCTGAGCCAAGGACATCCTTGGAATAGATGAAGCAGACACCCCATGAGCAGAGAACCCTATTAAAAAGGGAAAAAAGTTAAACAAAAAAAAGATTCGCGAGTAAGGAAAAAAGCAAGAACAAAAGCTTCACTTACCGTGTGTCTTTACTTGCCAACAATACCTCCCAGTGAGGTACTTCCAAGATCTCTCTTCTGAAGAAGCAACGGATAACAATTTTTCTACCCAATAACGAATACCGGAGACATTCTCAACAGTATTCATGATTGCTGAGAGAAGAAAAAAACAGATACGGTGTTAAATAAAACATCTTAAATCAAAACCAGAAAAAGTAAATGTGAGCTAAAGCATACTCACGTGCGCGATTCCACTTCTCAGGGAAGGGAAGATTTTCTTCACCCACTAAACCAACAGTGGGTACAACAACATACCGGAGGTACCAACCCCTATCCTTATCGTCGCCAGGGGTTACCAGCACTCTTTTGCTTCTAGCAGTCAGAGTAAAAAACCCTTTGCGAAATAAGGTAGGAGACTAGAGGTGAATAGGATGGTTGAAGGTAAAAGGAACCGAGGCTAAAGAAGCCAGACTCCTAAGACACGCGACAACTTGCCACATAAGTGGGCCAACTTGTCCTAAGTAGATATTGAAAAAACGGCAAAACTCAATTATAACTGGGTCAATGGAGGGTCTAAACCCTAAAGTGAAAGGATACGTATAAAAAAAAGAATATCTCATCTTGTAAGAAGTTATTCTTTGATTACTATTCGGAATATAGACAGGAAAGTCAGACTTCCAAAAGCACTCCCTCCGAAAAAGGGAAATCTGACCCTCAGTTATAAGGGTTGGATATCTTTCGACACTATCAAGAGAAGAAGATTGATCTACAAGAACTTGACTATCCCTAGCAAAAAAAAACTCAGTAGGGACAACTTCGTCGACTCCAGGTTCACGAAGGCGTTCGCCTCTACCTCTAGACAAAGACTGAGAAACCCTAAATCTCGGAGAAACTGGAGATCTAGTGGAAGGAGCAGGAACTATTTTAGAAGAAGAGGAGCCCCTTGAAGGAGTGGATCCTAGACTTATAAGTCTACCACCCCTCCGGCTCCTAGTCGGAGCAGAAGATGGCGCTAAACTTTCAATATCTATTACTCTTTGAGGTTGGTTTGAAGAAGACATGTTTACAAAGGCAAAGAATAAAGTTCTTTACAAAAGACAAAGTTAGAAAAGTGTTTCGTGGAAGCAAAGAAAATAAAACATGTATTTATACTTGAAGACAACCGTCAAACATGAAGAAAAAGGAAAATAATGATGAAAAGTCATAATTGAAGATGTCATTTCGGGACTGGCACAACTGCAAAAAGCCCTAAAAGTGCCGAGAAATACAGAACCAATCCAAAAAGGACACGTGGTATGAGCATTAATGAAAGTGACAAACGACGCCTATGGTGCAGAGAAGGATACAATGATTCAAGGAAAAGCGGCGGAATGAATATCCACTTACCAAATATTAATCGTTAAATATATGGTAAGTGGGGGACTATCCGTATTGGTAAAAAAGAGTTTCACACGTAAGCCAGCTTTTGACAACTCAGCTAGTCACGTGGACACAGGAAAATGCGACAGTTGTATGTGATTCTTTGAAGAGATATGGTACAAAGAGGCACACTTCAGTAAACCCACAAACTTCTCAGCCACGGGAAACTCAACTTGATCAAAACGGGAGACAGGCACAGTCAGAATGAATCTAGACAAAGCTACGGGCAGATTCAAGGACCCACAATTGATTACTCGAACGTTATGTAACCGAACCCCAATTACCATTATCCTTTGTAACGACTCATTAATGTCATAATTAGTCATTAATGAGTAACCATAGCAAGAGTCGTACGTTGTAAGAATCTCCTATATAAGGGAGGGGAATACATTTTGTAAAGGCATCTGGTTCTCGAATACAATCAACTTCGATTTTCTATATTTCTGCAATATTATCTATTATTCATTTTTTTCCATTACCTTGATTATCAGTAACCCGTATTCATCTTAAAAATAAGGTTTAGTAAAAGGATCTAATTCTTTGGTTAAACACTTACATATAAAGAACGCTAAAATCGAAGTTCGTTCGACCCCTCAACTCGACCCCTAAAGGTCTCATAATCTCAGGCCCTAACTCCATCTTTTCTACTAATTTTCATGAATTAAACACTGATATTTGATCCTTAATCACATCTAATCGAGTATCAGGGTCCAAAATCCTTACCTCAATGAAGAACAATGATTTCCTCTCTTCAAAATTGCCTAAAAAGCTCTATTTCCGTACAAAAATGGTGAAAAAGTGGGTATTGGTCGCAGAGGGTTTATTTTTATAATGTCTAGAATTTTCGCGGTACTGTTCACCCGAATTACTGTTCACCCGAGTTACTATTCACTCGAGTTACTGTTCATGTTGCTGTGAAAAAAATGCAGCAACTTTTCTTCTAGTCTAAATTGATCTGTTAACCTTTCGAAATCCACCCGAGGCCATCGAAAATCTCAACAAATATACCAACACGTCCCACAACATCATTTAAACTTAGTCGATTCTTCGAAACACCAAAAACAATATCAAAACACCAAAATCACATCAAATTCAAGCCTATGAACTTTGAAATTCCTAAATTCCACTAACGGCGCCGAAACCAACCAAAACACATCCGATTGACCTGAAATTTTGCACACATATCCAAAATGCTATTACGAACCTGTTCCAACTTTCGAAATTCCACTCCAACCCCGATAGCCTATTTTTCACTGCCGATCTAAAATCGCCAAAAACTAACTTTCGCCAATTCAAGCCTAATTCTACATCGGACATCACAAAAATATTCCGAACACACTCCTAAGTCCCAAATCACCTATCCGAGCCATAAAATCCGCATTCTGTGATCGTTTGCCAATAAGTCAACTCTTAGTTGACTTTTTCAACTCTAAAGCTACTTATAGAGGCTAAGTGTGTTAACTCCTTCTATAACCACTCCGAATCTGAGCTAACCAACTCTAACACGTCCTAAACAGTATAACCAACCTATGATAAGGCAATAACAACAAATATAATGCAAATTCTGTGTAACGACCGACCGGGTGATTACATTCTCTCCCTCCTAAACAAATGTTCGTCCTCAAACGGGTCTAGAAACATACCTGGAGTCTCAAACACGTGAGGATATCTGCCCTGCACCTCCCGCTCGGTCTCCCAAGTAGCCTCCTCCACTGAACCTTCGCCGAAGCTATACCCTTGGACCTCAACTTTCTAACCTCGCGAGCCAAAATAGCCACTGGCTCAACCTCATATGACATATCATCCTCGAGCTGAACTATGCTGAAGTCCAAGACATGAGACGGGTCACCAACATACTTCCTGAGCATCGACAGATGAAATAACGGATGAACACTCGACAAGCTAGGTGGCAAGGCAAGTCTATAAGACACCTCCCCAACCTTCCTAAGCACCTCAAAAGGACCAATAAACCGAGGACTCAACTTTACCCTCTTTTTCGAACCTCATAACACCCTTCAGGGGTGATACCTTTAGCAGTACCTTATAACCTTCCATAAATGACACATCCCGGACCTTCCGGTCCGCATAACTCTTCTGCCTAGACTGCGCCGTGCGAAGTCGCTCCTGAATCAACTTCACCTTTTCCAATGCATCCTGAATCAAATCTGTGCCCAATGGCGTAGCCACACCGGGCTCAAACCAACCAACCAGAGATCTACACCTCCTACCATATAAAGCCTTATACGGGGCCAATTGAATACTGGACTGGTAGATGTTACTATATGCAAACTCTTCTAGTGGCAGAAACTGATCCCATGAACCACCAAAATCAATCACACAAGCACGTAACATGTCCTCCAAAATCTGAATAGTCCTTTCCGATTGCCCGTCGGTCTGAGGATGAAATGCAGTGCTCAACTCTACCTCAGTAACCATACCTCTCTATACGACCCTCCAAAATTGAGATGTGAACTGTGTGCCTCTGTCAGAAATGATAGAAACTGGAACCCCATGCAATCGGACAATCTCCCTATTGTAGATACTCGCTAACCGCTCCAAAGTATAAGTAGTACTGATAGGAATAAAGTGCGCAGACTTGGTTAACCTATCCAAAATGACCCAAATAGCATCGAAACCCTTCGAAGTCCGTGGAAGTCCAACTACAAAGTCCATAGTGATCCGCTCCCACTTCCACACTGGAATATCTAACCTCTGATCCTGATACATCTTCACGGAACTCGGATGAATGGAATACCGCGAGCTGTGAGCCTCTGTCCTATCAACTCGAAGACCATCCACATTGGACACACAAATATGACCCTGCATCCTCATAACACCGTCATCACCGATAGTCACATCCCTGGCATCATCCCGACGACCCTATCCTGAAGTACTAACAAATGCGGATCATCATAATGCCGAGCTCTAATCTGATCATAGAGAGAAGACCAGGAAGACATGCTAGCTAATACGCGCGGAGGGTCTGATAAATCCAATCTCACTAACTGACCCACTAAAGCCTGAACACCAAGTGCTAAAGGTCGCTCTGCTGCTGAAAGGTAAGATAGACTCCCCAAACCCTCGGCTCTGCGACTCAAGGCATTGGCCACTACATTTTCCTTTCCCCGGTGATACAAAATAGTAAGGTCATAATCCTTGAGAAGCTCCAACCATCTCCTCTGCTGCAAATTCAAATCCTTCTACCTCAGCAGATACTGCAAGCTATGATGGTCAGTGAAAGTCTCACACTGTACCCCATACAAGTAATGCCGCCATATCTTTAAGGCATGAACAATGGCAACTAACTCAAGATCGTGCACTAGATAATTCTTCTCTTGCACCTTCAATTGTCTAGACGCGTAGGCAATCACCCTGTCGTCCTACATCAATACCACTCCCAAGTCAACTCTAAAAGCATCACAATAGACTGTGTAAGAACCCAAACCAGTAGGCAAAACTAGTACCGGAGCTGTGGTTAACGCTGACTTGAGCTTCTGAAAGCTCTCCTCACACTCATCGGACCATCTGAATGGAGCACCCTTCTGGGTCAATCTAGTCAATGGTGAAGCAATAGAAGAGAATCCTTCCACAAAGCGATGATAATATCCCGCCAAACCAAGGAAACTCCTAATCCCCGCAGCTGAGGACGGTCTGGGCCAACGCTGCACCGCCTCAATCTTCTTCGGATCAACCTGAATACCCTCACTATACACCACGTGCCCCAAGAAAGCTACTGAACCAAGCCAAAACTCACACTTGGAGAATTTTGCATAAAGCTTCTCCTCCCTCAACCTCTGCAACACAATCCTCAAGTGCTGATCATGTTCCTCCTGTCTACGGGAATAAACCAAGATGTCATTAATGAATACAATGACGAAAGAATCAAGGTAAGGCTGAAACACGCTATTCATCAATTGCATGAACGCAGTTGTGGCATTGGTCAGCATAAATGACATAACCAGAAACTCATAATGACCATATCTTGTCCTGAAAGCAGTCTTCGAAATGTCAGAGTCCCAAATCTTCAACTAGTGATACCCCGACCTCAAATCGATCTTGGAGAACACCCTAGCTCCCTGAATCTGATCAAACAAGTCATCAATACGGGGCAAAGGATACCGGTTCTTCACCGTAACCTTATTCAGCTGCCTATAATCAATGAACATACGCATAGAGCCATCTTTCTTCTTCACAAACAACACCGGTGCACCCCAAGGTGGCACACTCGGCCGGATGAACCCCTTATCTAAGAGTTCCTGAAGCTGCTCTTTCAATTCTTTCAGCTCCGCTGGTGCCATACGGTAAGGTGGAATAGAGATAGGTTGGGTGTCTGGCACCAAGTCAATACCAAAATCAATGTCCCTATCAGGTGGCATGCCTGGCAGGTCTGCAGGGAATACGTCCAAAAAATCACGGACCACAGGAACAGAATCAACAGAACGGGTCTCACTACTAACATCCCTCACGAAAGCAAGATAAGATTCACATCCTTTCTCAACCATACGCTGAACCCTAAAATAAGAAATCACTCTGCTAGGAACATGCTCTATAGACCCTCTCCACTCAACTCTCGGAACTCTGGGCATAGCCAGGGTCACGGTCTTAGTGTGACAATCAAGAATAGTATGACATGGGGATAACCAATCCATGCCCACTATCACATCAAAATCAACCATACTGAGTAACATCAAGTCCACTCGGGTCTCCAGACCCCCAATAGATATAATACACCACCGGTACACACGGTCCATAATAATAGTATCGCCCACCAGAGTCAAAACATGAACAAACATAACTTAAGACTCACGGCGCATATTCAGAAAGTGAGCAAAATATGATGAAACATATGAGTATGTGGAACCATGGTCAAATAAAGCCAAAGCATCACTGTGACAAACTAAGATAGTACCTGTAATCATCGCATCTGAGGTCATAGCATCAGGTCTAGCCGGAAGTGAATAAATATGTGGTTGGCCTCCACCTGCTCGACCTCCCCCTCTAGGGCGGTCTCTAGCTGCCTGACCACCACCCATGGCTGCCTCAGTAGGTGGTGAAGTGACTGGGGCTGAAGTCGAGGGCTGAACCCTCTGCTGAGATGATCCACTAGCACGACGAGGGCAAAACCACCATCCATGACCAACCTCTCCACACTCAAAGCAGCTACCTAGAGCTAGAGATGGGGACTGAAGGGAACCCCTGCCACCATGATAACCACCGGACAAACCATGCATAGAGGAACCCTGATATGATGATGCTCTGGAGGAGCTCTGAAATGGAAGGGTGCTAAAAGATGAACAACCCTGATGAGAGCTACGGGGACCCTGCACCAAAGATGCGCCATTATAGGCTAGGCGGACTGGCTGTGGAGGTCTAAATGGACGACCTCTGCTATTTTGAAATTGCCCTCTGGAAGGGGCACCACTGAAGCTACCTGATCCCCGAGGCCTCTTGGCCTCCCTCCCCTCATGCTCCTGCCTGCGAACCGACTCAATGTTTCGAGCTATGTCAACAACCTGCTCAAATGTGGCTCCAGACACCCTCTCTCTGGTCATCAAAATGCGAAGCTGATACGTGAGACCATCTACAAACCTCCTGATCCTTTCCCTGTCAGTAGGTACTAACTCCGAAGCATGTCTAGCCAACTCGGAAAACCTCATCTCGTACTGAGTAACTGACAACTCTCCCTGGTGCAACTGCTCAAACTGTCTGCACTGCTCCTCTCTATGGGACTGATGAACATACTTCTCCAATAAGAGCGTGGAGAACTGCTACCAGTTGAGTGGTGCTGAACCAACCGACCTACGCCTCTCAAATTCCTCCCACCAAGTGAAAGCAACACCAACAAATTGAAATTTAGCAAATGATACCCCGCTGGTCCCCAAAATACCCGCAGTACGTAGTATCCTCTGGCACTTATCTAGAAACCATTGGGCATCCTCGCCCTCTGTACCGTTGAAAGTCGGAGGCTGAAGTCTGCTGAACCTCTCCAGCCTGCGCTGCTCATCCTCAGGCATAGCAGGAACCACATAGTCCTGAACTGGGGCAACCGGCTGGGCTGGGACTACCCCCGATGCCTGAATACCCTTTACAGCCGGCTCAGGTGTCCGGGCATCTGGAGTCTGAATGCCTCCCCCGGCCTGAGCTGCAGTGGCATTAGTAGACATAGCAACTTCCTGAGCTAAACTGGTACACACCATCAATATCTTAGCCTAGGTCTCTTGAAGACCCGAAATAACAATAGGCACTGTCGGTGCTTGAGCCTGTCCAGCTGGAGTACCCTCGGCGGGAACCTGATCCTGAATGACAAGGGGATCCTGTGGTACTGTCCCGGCTGCTGCACGGGCTGGTCCCCTAACTGCACCACGGCCCCGACCCCGACCCCTTGTGGGTCTGGCTGGTATCTGGTCACCCTGATCGGTATTACGTGTCCTCACCATCTGTGAGAGAATGAAACAACATGAGTTTAGATTTCAAGAACCAATAGATTGGCACGAAAGAGTTCAAGAAAATGAGATTTCTTTTTTCCTAAGAATTCTGCAACCTCTCGAAGATAAGTACAGATGTCTCCATACCGATCCGCAAGACTCTACTAAACCTGCTCACGACCTTTGAGTCCTATGTAACCTAGAGCTCTGATACCAACTTGTCACGACCCCAAATCTCACCAGACCGTGATGGCGCCTATCGTGGAACTAGGCTAGCCAACCATCACATAAATACACACTTAGTTTAATCAAATAACACAATATCATTAAATATCAGCATAGCAACCATGAAAATTTCCTAAGTCTTTAGGAAAATATAAAATAATCCAGTGTCTAAAAAATCCCCCCAGGACTGGAGTCAACAGGGTCACGAGCATCTAAGAATATAACTAACTCTGCTAATGTCTTAATAAATGTCTATGAATCAAATGCTAATACTATAAGAAGAAGGGAAGTGGAGAAGCCGCAGACGCTGAACAGCTACCTCGAAATCTCGTAAATGTTGCTGATAACGAACAAATATGGATACTGCTCCGCACTAGTACCTGGATCTGTACACAGAGGTACATGGAGTAATGATGAGTACGCCAACTCAGTAGTAATGAAAATAAATCACAGTCTGAGAATAAGAAACACACAACACAAATACACCAATCCACAAAACAATAAAATGCCACGACTCAATAAAGAATATAGAAGTTCAAACCAGTTTTCGTAAAAATTTTTTAATACAAGTATATTTTCCAGTATTTTTCAGTAAACTCCCAAGAATAACAGTTTGAAAAATGAAGTGAATCATAATCAAAACTCAGTAAAATATCATCAAAAATCTGCCCCTCGGGCCATAATCATCACTCATAAATATTCCCTCTGTACCTCACCATCACTCTGTAATAGTCACTCAGCACCTCAGGGTCACTCAGTATCAGCCCCTCGGGCATCCTCACTGTCACTCATGCCTCCCAATCACTCGTCACTTGGCACTCACACTCAGTAGGTACCTACGCTCACTAGGGGTGTGTACAGACTCCGGAGGGGCTCCTACAGCCCAAGCGCTATAAACAAGCCAAATCATGGCATCAATCACTCTCAGGCACTCGGCCTCTCTCATATCATAACATCCTCACAATATTGGCCCTCGACCTCACTCAGTCAGACACTCTCAACATGCCACTCGGGCCATAAATAAACAGGGTTCTCGACCCAAAACAATATTTTATTTTAAGAATTAATATCAACAAGCACTGAGTGTCAAAACAATTTATCAGGAAAGACTGAGTGTAAAATCATAATTTCTAAGTGAGGAATTATTAGGAAAATAGCCCCCAAGGGGTTAAAATAGATCGACACTAGGCCCCAAACATGTCTTACAGCCCAATTATAGCAAAACATATCAATACTATAAAGAATAGGCTTTAAAAGCAGTTTCGCAACTCAATAGTTGCCTAAAAAGGAAACATATTTCCAAATTTCGAATTCGTGCACGCCCCACACTCGTCATCTAGTGTGTGCGTCACTCCAAAACCGTGAAATGATGTAAAGTCTGGGGTTTCATACCCTTAGGACAGGATTTAAAGACATTACTTACCTCAAACTAGCTCGAAAAACTACTCTACAACCCGCTTGCCTCTCGAATCAACTTCCGAGTGCTCCAAATCTACCATTATTGGATTTTTATCATGAAATTATGCTAAGGGAATGAATTCCAATTGAAAAGTACCAATTTTAGTACAAAACCCGAAATTAGCCAAAACCCGACCCCCGGGCTTGCGTCTCTGAACTCAACAAATTTTATACCAAAGTGTTCTTCATCATCTCACGAGTCCTTACATATAAAGAACGCTAAAATCGGAGTTTGTTTGACCCCTCAACTCGATCCCTAAAGGTCTCATAATCTCAAGCCCTAACTCCATCTTTTTCTACTGATTTTATGAATTAAACACTGATATTTGATCCTTAATCACATATAATCGAGTATTAGGGTCCAAAATCCTTACCTCAATGAAGAACAATGATTTCCTCTCTTCAAAATCGCCTCAAAAGCTCTCTTTCCATACAAAAATGATGAAAAAGTGGGTATTGGTCGCGAAGGGTTTATTTTTATACTGTCCAGAATTTTTGCGGTATTGTTCACACGTTTTACTGTTCACCCGAGTTACTGTTCATCCGAGTAACTATTCATCCGAGTTACTGTTCACCCGAGTTACTGTTCATGCTGCAGTGGAAAAAATGCAGCAGCTTTTCTTCTAGTCTAAATTGATCCGTTAACCTTTCGAAATCCACCCGAGGCCCTCGAACATCTCAACAAATATACCAACACGTCCCATAACATCATTTGAACTTATTCGAGCCTTCGAAACACCAAAAAAAACTTCAAAACACCAAAATCACATCAAATTCAAGCCTATGAACTTTGAAATTCCTAAATTCCACCAAAGACGCCGAAAACAACCAAAACACATCTGATTGACCTGAAATTTTGCACACATATCCAAAATGCTATTACGAACCTGTTCCAAATTCTGGAATTCCATTCCGACCCCGATAGCCTATTTTCCACTGCCGATCGTAAATTGCCAAAAACTAACTTTCGCCAATTCAAGCCTAATTCTACATCAGACATAACAAAATTATTCCGAACATACTCTTAAGTCCCAAATCACCTAACCAAGCTATCCGAGCCATAAAATCCGCATTCCGAGATCGTTTACCAATAAGTCAACTCTTAGTTGACTTTTTCAACTCTAAAGCAACTTTTAGAGGCTAAGTGTCTTAACTCCTTTTATAACCACTCAGAACCTGAGCTAACCAACTCTAACACATCCTAAATAGTATAACCATCCTATGACAAGGCAATAACAAAAAATATAATGCAAATTCTATGTAACGACCGACTGGGTCGTTACACTTCACTATAAAAATGATTTCCCAACCCAAATTGCAAGATTCCTAAAATTCACCTCAAGGCCCACACGCCCGAATTTCAAAAATTTTTGAAGGAAGTTGTTACCCACAACTAAGGAACATAAATATATAATTTTAACTAAGTTCCATAACCATTTTCGTAGTAAAACTCCATTTTTATCAAAACCCTAGGTTTTCCTCTAACCCATGATTTTCACTAATTTTTACATTTTAATCCATCCATAATCTAAGTATTTAACTCACATATGGTAGACATTACTTACCTACAAAATCTATTTGAAAATCCCTCTCAAGAATCTATAAGGATCGCCGAAGGAGTGAGTGAAATGTGTAAAAATTGGTCTAAGTCCCGTATTAAATAAGCTGGGCACAGACCTCTGATATCACATTTTCTACACCAGGTTCGCAAATGCGAGGGTCGCAAATGCGACAAATCCTTCTCAAATGCGAAGCTTCGCTTTCAGCTGTTGGGGTCGTAAATGCAACCAAGGAGTCGCAAATGCGAACTCTTCCGGAACTGCAAATGCGGAATTTTTATTGCAAAAGCGATCATTGCCCTGGTCAGGCTCCTTTGCAATTGCGAAGCCCTTATCGCAAATGCGAGGTTCGTATTTACGAATATTTTCTTGCAGTTGCGAGACCTGTAGCTAATGCCCAGAAACACCATAAATCTGGTTTGTTTTCTCACCCCTTCCATACGTCCGAAATTCACCCGAGTCCTCGGGGATCCACACCAACTACCGATACAAGTCTAATAACCTCATACAAACTTGCACGAGTGATAAAAATACAAAAATAACTTCAACACTACGAATCAGACGCAAAAGCGCATGCATTGACTCATGACATTCAAAAACTCCCCAAAAGACTTCCATTCGCCCGATTCCTATCAAATGAACTCGGAATGACACCAAATTTTGCGTGCAAGTCTTAAATGACATTACGAAACTATTATTGATCTCGAAATTCTGTTTGTACCTAGATATCACTGAAACGCATTCCAAACCAAATTTAAAGAACTTCTAAAACCTTCAAGAACCAACTTTCACTATTAGGCGCCGAAACACTCCCGGGGCATCCAAAACCCTATCCGAGCATACGCCCAAGTTCGAAATCATCATACAAACCTATTGGAACTGTTAAATCCCGATTCCGAGGTTGTTTACTTAAAATGTTGACCGAAGTCAAACTTGGCCTTTTAAGCCAACCTTAAGGAATCAAGTGTTCTGATTTACTCCAAACTCTCTCAAATACCGAACCAACCATCCCCGCAAGTCATAAATCAGTAGAGAAAGTACGGGAAGTCTTATTTAGGGTTATATGGCTTTAGAAATCACAACGACCGATCGGGTCGTTACATTCTCCACCTCTTAAAACAAACATTCATCCTCGAACGGGTCTAGAATCATACCTGGAACGTTGAATAAGGGTGGATGTCTGCTTCGCATGTCCACTTCCGACTCCCAAGTCGCCTCCTCGACTTGTTGGCCCCTCCACTGGACCTTCACTACGGAAATCCTCTTCGACCTCAACTAGCAATCCTGTTTATCAATAATAGCAACTGGCTCCTCCTCGTAGCCCAAGCTCTCATCTAGCTAAATAGTGCTGAAATCTAACACATGAGACGAGTCGGCGTGATACCTCCGAAGCATAGACACGTGGAATACCGGACGAACCCCTGATAAGCTGGGGGTAAAGCAAGCTCATAAGAAACCTCCCCAACTCTCCTCAACACCTCTAAAATAGGTCTATAAACCTGGATCTCAGCTTGCCCTTCTTCCTGAATCACATAATACCCTTCATCGGCGAGACCTTCTGGAGGACCTTCTCGCCAACCATAAATGATACATCGCACGCCTTCTGATCCATGTAACTCTTTTGTCTGGACTGTGCTGTGCGGAGACGCTCCTGAATCAACCTTACCTTTTCCAAGGCATCTTTTACCAAATCCGTACCATATAGCTTAGCCTCGCCAGGCTCAAACCACCCGATGGGAGAATGACATCATCGACCATATAGAGCCTCAAATGGATCCATCTCGATGTTGGACTGATAGTTGTTGTTGTAAGCAAACTCTGCCAACGACAAGAACTGATCCCACTGTCCCCCAAAGTCAAGCACACATGCCCTAAGCATGTCCTCCAAGATCTGAACTATCTGCTCTGGCTGCCTGTCGGACTGAGGATAGAAGGCAGTGCTGAGCTCTACTCAGGTGTCCAACTCACTCTGTACAGCTCTCCACAAATGCGAAGTGACCCGAGGGCCTCTATCTAATATGATGGAAACAGGCACACCGTGCAACCGAACTATCTCCCGAATGTAAATCCGGGCCAAACTCTCCGAAGTATAATTATTGGAAACTAGAATGAAGTGTGCCGACTTGGTCAACCTTTCAACAATGACCCAAACTGCATCGAACTTTCGCAAAGTCCGTGGTAACCCAACTACAAAGTCCATAGTGATGCGCTCCCACTTCCACTCGGGTATAGTCATCTGATGGAGTAGGCCTCCTGACCTCTGGTGCTCATACTTAACCTGTTGGTAATTTAGGCACCTTGCAACATACTCAACTATGTCCTTCTTCATCCACCGCCACCAATAGTGTTGTATTAGATCCCGATACATCTTCGTACCACCTAGATGAATAGAATACCGATCCTCCTTTAGAATCCTCTCCCTCAAGCCATCGACATTAAGAACACATATACGACCCTGGAGTTGCAAGACACCATCCTCTTCAATAGAGACCTCTTTGGCACCACCCTGTAGTACCATCTCTCTAAGAACTGCCAAGTACAGATCATCAAACTGTCGGCACTTGATCTTCCCCAATAATGAAGAGTGAGCAACAACACATGCAAGGACCTGACTGGGCTCTGAAATGTCCAACCTCACAAGTCTGTTAGCCAAGGACTGAATGTCAAAATATAGTAGCCTCTCCTCTGCTGATATGAATGGAAAACTACCCATACTCTCTGCCTTCCTGCTCAAGGCATCCGCGACTACATTCGCCTTGCTCGGATGATAAAGAATAGTGATGTCGTAGGCCTTTAGTAACTCAAGCCATCTATGTTGCCTAAAATTGAGATCCCTTTGCTTGAACAAGTGCTGCAAACTGCGGTGGTCGGTGTAAACCTCACTAGACACCCCATATAAGTAATGCCTTCAAACCTTAAGAGCATGAACAATCGCGGCCAACTCCAAATCGTGCACAGGGTAGTTCTTCTCATGGGGCTTCAGATTATGTGAAACATATGCAATAACTTGCCCCTCCTACATCAACACAAATCCCAAGCCAACGCGTGAAGTGTCGCAATAAACTGTATACATCCTCGAACCGGAAGGCAGCACTAGAACTGGTGTTATGGTCAAAGTTGTCTTGAGCTTCTGAAAGCTCTCCTCACACTCATCGGAACGGAGCACCCTTCTGGGTCAATCTAGTCAAAGGTGCTTCAATGGATGAAAAGCTCTCCATAACCGACGGTAATACCCTACTAACCTCAAGAAACTCCTGATCTCAGTCGTCGAAGTAGGACGAGGACAACTCTGAACGGCCTTAATTCTTGGGATCCACCTTAATACCCTCACCTGATAAAACATGTCCCAAGAATGCCCCAGAATCTAACCAAAACTCACACTTGGAGAACTTATCGTACAATTTTTTTTTCCGTAAAGTCTGGAGCACTACTCTCAAATGTTGCTCTTGCTCCCCCAGGTTGCGTGAGTAAATCAAGATGTCATCAATGAAGACGATAACAAAGGAATCAATATAAGGCCTGAACACCCTGTTCATCAAGTGCATAAATGCCATTGGGGCATTAGTCAAGCCAAAAGACATCATTAGAAACTCATAATGACCATATCTAGTACGGAAGGCAGTCTTCGGAACATCTGAGTCCCGAATCTTAAGCTGAGGGTACCCTGATCTCAAGTCGATCTTAGAAAACACCCTAGCACCCTGAAACCGGTCAAACAAACCATAAATGCGCGGTAACGGGTACTTGTTCTTGATGGTAACTTTGTTCGACTGGTGGTAATCAATGCACATCCGCATAGTCCCATCCTTTTTATTCACAAATAATAATGGTGCACCCCAAGGTGATACACTCGGTGTGACAAACCCCTTTGCTAGCAACTCCTCAAGCTGCTCCTTCAACTCCTTCAATTATTTCGGAGCCATACAATACGTTGGAATAGATATAGGTTGGGTACCTGGAGCCAAGTCAATGCAAAAATCAATATCATGATCTGGTGGCATGCCTGGAAGGTCATAAGGAAACACATCTGCGAACTCTCAAAATGCTGGCACTGAATCAATCATCGGAGACTCTGCGGTAGTGTCCCGAACATAGGCTAGATAAGCCAAGCAACCCTTATCAACCATATGTCGAGCCTTTAGAAAAGAGATAATCCGACTGGATGTACTGACAGATGAACCATTCCACTCCAACCTGGGAAACTCCAACATCGCTAAAGTAACAGTCTTGGCATGGAAATCAAGGATGGCGTGATATGGAGATAACCAGTCCATGCCTAGGATGACCTCAAAGTCGTTCATATCAAGTAACAAAAGGTCCGCTCTAGTATCGTAGCCACAAAATGTGACCACATAGGATAGGTAGATCTGAGCCACAACCACAAAATCACCCACAAAAAAGGGACACATACACAGGAGTACCCAAGGACTCCCGAGCAATATCCAGGAAATGAGCAAATAGAGATGACACATATGAATAGGTGGACCCTGGATCAAATAACACTGAAGCATCTCTACCGCAAACAGAAATGGTATCTATGATCACGACATCTGATGCCACTGTATCTGATCTGGTCAGAAAATCATAGAATCTAGCTGGAGCGCCCGCTGGCTGGCCTCTACCTAATTGTCCACCTTTGGGACGACCTTTACCCGCTTGCCCCCGCCTTTGGGCGGCCGGACAGCTGGCGCAGCTGGTGGAGCCAAAATCATTGGTTGCTGACCCTGCTGCATTGCCTTGCCCCAAAGTCTAGGATAAGATCTCTTCGTGTGACCCAAATCCCCACATTCGTAACAACCCTTCAGTGCCATAGACTGTTGCCCTGAAGTCTGACCCTGATGCCCTGAAGAACATCGGGAGGACCCTGGATGGCAGGTGGACGATATGAACTCTCTGGCATGGCACTGAAATAAGCACTGGAAGAACCCTGATGACCAGAATACCCGCCGAAGGAACCCTGAATAGCTGGCGGGCAGTAAGAACTCTCTAGTATCGGACTGAAATAAGGCCTCACTGAGCACCTCGAGGAGGTGGTGGTACTGAATATGGGCGTCGCCTGGGCTGACCCCTCCCAAAATAACCTTTGCCCCTAGCTGGGGCACCTCTAAACTCTCCAGAGAAACAGGCCCTCTTGTCCTACTATATCTGCTCTCTATGTCACGACCCAAACCGATGGGCCGCGACGGGTGCCTGAGTCCTACCTGTCAAACACCCCTAAACATGCATCTAAAATATGAACCTAAATAACATCTGCTGAATTACGAGAACATTATACATGATGGAAATCTGCACAAAAAGGCATACATATATATACGTACAACATACGTAGGACGAGCCGACAAGGCTGCTATAGACAACTATACATCTCAAAACTGGAAGACGGCCTGGCCACATACTATCCGACTAGACATACTGTCTACAGACCTCTAATATACATATAACTGTATAAAGACGGGTCTGAGCCACGTCATACTCATATATATATCTATATACAAATGTATCGTACAAAAATCAAAAGTAGCTCCAGATCACGTGGAGCACTCCAACTCTCGCTGATCAGGGATCCTAAGAAGGGGGACCGTCAGTTTGCCTACCTGCACATGCGGGCATGAAATGCAGCGTCCCCAGGCAAAAGGGACGTCAGTACGAATAATGTACTGAGTATGTAAGGCACATAAATAAGTATATAAGAGACATGGAAGAGACATAGAGTAATTGACTCAACCTGTATGTCTGGATAACTTTGTAATAATAAATCACTTTTAGCATCATGCATATGCGTATGAATTTCATGTCGTGCATAGGTATATGATTCATAACATCATCAGCCTCTTAGGGTATTCCATCATATCATATCGGCTATTGTGGCAAAATCATCATCGTATGCCAGCTGATCAGGTGGTGGTGCGTATATAACGCCATAACCTTTCCCATATCCCATATACATATATATACATACATATATACGCGTATATAACGCCGTTTGAATATACATATATATGCGTATATAACGCTGTTTGAATTATATTTCAGCCACTGTGGGCAACATCATCATCATATACCAGCTGATCAGGTGGTGGTGCGTATATAACGCCGTAACCTTTTCCCATATCCCATATACATATATTTATATATATACGCGTATATAACGCCGTCTGGTCATGGGTCAATGCACTTGTATGAAATGCATGAAAAGTATGTAATAATCTCAATATTCTTTCCGGATAAACTTTTCCAACTGCGTATTATTTTGGGACCCATGAAAAGAAAATAATAATAATTCTCATGGGGAATCAAGAACACCCCTACTATTTCTATGAATAGAGTAATTTATAGAAACTGTGTATTTGCTCGTTTCTTCAGTATAATTTGGGCCATGCCAAAAGAAAGAAGGGATAGCCTTAACATACCAGGAGTAGGGAAAACTTCGTTAATCCTTGGCGAAGATTGCACCGTACTCTTTTGTAACCACAAAATTTTGATGGAATTACGCTTCTGTTCCTTGAATTATTTTGAACAAAATGAAGCTTCTGTTTCTGAACGAATTCTAAGCCTATGTTCTTGAAATATTCAAACCAAGAAGGATAGGACATTATGTTGGGATAGTTAACGTTTTTCGTTGCAAGAATGTTTATTGAGATCTTGCTGGATGGAGCTTGTACCGTGATGGCTATGAAACAAATTATGGTTTGAAGATGTCTTGAATATGATTTTTGGAGGAAACAAAGTTTTGTAATGGTACGGAATCAAGCTTTCATAAGGTCTTACACGTAAGTGGTCTTATGATTCTAAATGGACACTAAGCCTACTATGACTAAGAGTCATGGGTCACATTAGTGGTTTGCTGCCACGTTTTATTTTTACAATTTAGTAATTAACTAGGTAATGCCCCCTTACACGATAATTGACCAATTACCCGCATAATTAAGAATGATCCCAATTACCTAAAATACTACTTATTTTTAATATACTTTATACATCATACTATCACGGCCACATGGTACCTTGTATGGTACTAGTCCATAATTATCGGGTATTATCGCTCGACCCGTATTTTATCTCAAATAGGCTACTTTCAACGAAACTCGTTTTCTTTAATTTGTGTACCCTTTATCCTTCTTGACAATTACTTCTCTCTTGTTACAAATAGCGTAAATACGTTAACCTCAAGATAATCTCATCCCCGAGTCTATGTCAATTAACTGAAGACGAAACTTTTAACGTACGAAAATACGAGATATAACATCCTTCCCCCGTTAGAAACATTCGTCCTCGAATGTTCAACTCCCCGTGATTTATATAACTTTGGCAGGGTCGCCTTTGTAACAACACCACTACCAATTCTCCCTGTAGAAGCTTAATAATCCAACGCCACATAGGACCACAATTATCAATAACGACAATGGCCTCACACGACCAACGAAAATAACAAATAAAAGAATTTGTACACATACCTTATGGTTATGATGTCTCAGTCGGAACCTTCTCTGGAAGAGAAAATAAGTAGGGATATCTAGACTTCATGTCTTCCTCGGCCTCCCAAGTCATTTCTTCCACATTGTTGTTTCTCCAAAGTACTTTCACGGAGGCTACCTCCTTATTCCGTAGCTTGCGGATTTGTCGGTCTAGGATGGCAACAGGAATTTCCTCATATGACAAGTCCTCTGTAATCTGTACATCATCCGTGGGCACCACTCGGGTAGGATCGCCAATGCACTTCCGTAACATAGATACGTGAAAAGCCGGATGGACAGACTCCAACTCTAAGGGCAATTCTAACTCATACGCTACTTGGTCAACTCTCCGAATGATCCAATGAGGCCCAATATATCGTGGGCTAAGTTTTCCTTTCTTTCCAAACCTTATCACACCCTTCATAGGTGACACCTTTAAGAATACCCAGTCATCACCCCCAAACTCTAGATCTCATCGCCGCACGTCCGAATATGACTTCTGACGACTCTGAGCTATCAATAGTCTATCCCGGATAAGCTTTACTTTTTCTATGGCTTGCTGAACTAGGTCTGGCCCATGTAATCCAGATTCTCCAACATCGAACCACCCTATAGGCGACCTACACTTTCGTCTGTAAAGAGCTATGTATGGAGCCATATGAATGCTGGAATGGTAGCTATTATTATACGCGAACTCAATAAGCGACAGATGATCATCCCGGCTACCTTTGAAGTCTATCACACAAGCTCCCAGCATATCCTCCAGTGTTTCAATAGTACGCTCAGCTTGTCCGTCTGTCTGGGGATGAAATGTTATACTAAGACTTACTTGAGTCCCCAATCCCTTTTGGAAGGAGCTCCAGAAGTTAGCTATAAATTGAGCTCCTCTATCCAAGATAATAGATATAGGGACACCATGCAGTCATACTATTTCCTTGATGTAAAGTCTCGCATAATCTTCTGAGGAATATGTAGTTCTAACGGGCAGAAAATGGGCTGACTTTGTGAGCCTATCAACAATCACCCATATCGAATCGAACTTACGCAGGGTATGAGGTAAGCCTACGATGAAGTCCATATTGATTATCTCCCATTTCCAAGTCAGAATCTTCATAGCCTGCAAAAATCCATCGGATTTGTGATGCTCAATCTTAACCGGCTGACAGTTAGGACACTGAGCAACAAATTCTGCTATATCCTTTTTCATTTCGTCCCACCAATATATTTCCCTGATGTCATGATAAATCTTTGTTGCTCCTGTATGGATAGAATAACGAGGATAGTGAGTTTCTCCCATAACCAGCTGACGCAGCCCTGCAACATTAGGCACACACAATCGCCCTTGATATTTGAGGACTCCATCTTCTGTAATTTCAAATGGTGTCTTCTCCTTCTGAAAGGTGGTGTCTCTATAATGAACTAACACAGGATCCACGCATTGGTGTTCCTTTACTTCAGTTACTAAAGAGGATGTTGCCGTATCTTGAATAGTAATTCCAATATCACCTGAATCCAGTAACCGAACTCCAAGACTAGCTAGTTGATGAACCTCACGAGCTATTCCCCTCCTTTCTGGCTGCAAATACGACAGTCTACCGATAGATCTACGGCTGAGGGCATCAGCTACTACATTCGCCTTCTCCGGATGGTATAAAATTTCAACGTCATAGTCTATAAGTAGCTCCAACCATCTCCTTTGACGTAGATTCAATTCCTTTTGCTTGAAGATGTACTGGAGGATCTTATGATCCGTATAGATATCAACATGAATGCCATACATATAGTTCCTCCACATCTTTAGTGCATGAGTCACCGCAGCTAATTCTAAATCGTGGGTCGGGTAGTTCTTCTCGTGCTTTCTTAGTTGTCTAGAAGCATAAGCCACAACCTTACCATGCTGCATCAGCACACAACCCAATATAATGCCTGAAGCATCGCAATAGATAGCATAACCATCGGTCCCTTCTGGGAGTGTTAGAACCGGTGCTGAAGTTAACCTGTCCTTTAATGCCTGGAAACCCCGTTCACAAGCATCAGTCCATTGAAACTTTGCTCCCTTCTGAGTCAACTTTGTTAAAGGTGCTGAAAGGGAAGAAAATCCTTCCACAAATCTCCTGTAATAACCCGCCAATCCAAGAAAGCTACGAACCTCTGTCGGGGTTGTGGGCCTAGGCCAACTCTTTACTACCTCAATCTTTTGTGTATCCACCCGGATGCCTTCACCCGAAATGATATGCCCAAGGAAAGTTACAGAGTTCAACCAGAATTCACACATAGAAAATTTTGCATACAACTTCCTTTCTTGTAGAACTCTGAGCACAGTACGCAGATGACCAGCTTGCTCATCCTCTGAACAAGAATATACCAATATATCGTCAATAAATACAATTACAAACAGATCTAAGAAAGGCCTGAATGCACGTTTCATCAAATCCATGAATACTACTAGGGCATTGGTCAGACCGACCGACATAACTCGAAACTCAAAGTGCCCATATTTAGTCCTGAATGTTGTCTTCGGAATATCTTTATCCTTAACCCTTACCTGATGGTACCCGGACCTTAAGTCTATCTTTGAAAAGCACTTGGCACCTTGCAACTGATCAAATAAGTCGTCAATCCTGGGGAGTGGGTACTTATTCTTGATCGTCACCTTATTCAGTTGCCTATAATCAATACACATTCGTAAGGAACCATCTTTCTTCCTTACAAACAACACAGGTGCTCCCCACAGTGACGTACTAGGTCTGATAAAATTTTTTTCAAGCAAGTCCTTTAGTTGTTCTTTCAACTCTTTCAGCTCTGTGGGGTCCATTCTATAGGGATGAATAGATATTGGGTGAGTATCTGGTAGTAGGTCAATAGAAAACTCAATTTCTCGCTCTGGCAGGAGACCTGGAAGTCCATCAGGAAAGATATCTGGAAACTCATTTACCATAGGGATGGACTGAATGGTTGGTGACTCTACTTCCAAATCCTGAACCCGAACTAAGTGATACAGCCCTTTCTGATCATCTTCCTTGCCTTGAGATAGGAAATAAATCTACCTCTCGACGATGCCGTGTTACCTTTCCACTCCAAAATAGGCTCCCCCGGAAATTGAAATCGGACTATGTTTGATCTACAATCAATGTTGGCATGACAAGAAGCCAACCAATCCATACCCATTATAACATCAAATTATACCATATCTAACTCAATTAAGTATGCTACGGTAGTTCGACCTTGAACTATTATTATACAACCCCTATATACCTGCTTAGCTATCACCGAGTCCCCAACAGGTGTAGATACCTCAAAAGGTTTAACCAACTCAGGTTTTATTTCAAAATTACTAGCAACCAATGGAGTAACGTATGATAAGGTGGAACCTGGATTAATTAGTGCATATACATCATAGGAGGAGACTGATAATATACATGTAACAACATTAGGCGATGACTCTTGGTCCTGTCGTCCTACCAACGCATAAATGCGGTTATGAGGACTACTCGAGCTAGATGCTCCGCCTCTGCCTCTACCACGAATCATTGGTGCATGGGGACCTTGCCCGGGGGGCGTACTAATGATGACGATCCAGATACAGATCCCGCTGGCTGAGCTACGCTTGCATCACCTCTCATCGGACATTCCCTCATAACCTGGCCCTGATAACCACAAGTATAAAAAACACCTAATTCCATACGGCACCGTCCGGTATGCTGCTTACCACATTGAGTACATCGTGGAAAGGGTGGCCTCATCTGATTTAACTCACCCCTATACTGAGAACCTGAGGCCCTAAAATTCTGACCAGGCCCTGAATATGTAAAACGATCAAATCTCTTACCGCCAAACTAAGGGGGCGTTCTAGCCGAGGGCTGGGATGGATATCTCGAATACCGCTACCTCTGACCACCTCAAAACTCACCAGAAGGACCCGAAGACCTCGCTCTCTTATTCTGGGGCCTATCATGTTCATGGTCGGTCCTCTGTTTCTGTTTACGCTCCTCTACACCCTGAGTGTATGCCTGCATACGAGAAATATCCATGTCTGGATGAAGTGAAACCGACATACAATCGTTAAGCAAGTGAGGCTCTAATCCCATCACGAACCGATGAACCCGATCCTCCATCTTAGATACAATAGCGGGAGCATACCTAGACAACGAATCAAACTAAAGGTTGTACTCCCGAACACTCATGTTTCCCTGCCGAAGGGTCAAGAACCTATAAACTCTGGCTCGTCTAAGCTCTGGCGGCAGATAATGACGAAGAAAAGCTTTTGTAAACTCCTGCCATACCGCTGGAGGGGCATTCTCACCTCAGGACAATTCCCAAGACTCGTACCAATTAACTGCAACATCTCGTAGTCTATATGAAGCTAGCTCAACTGACTCAGTCGTAGTGGCCTTCATTACCTGTAATATCCTCTGTACCCTATCAATAAATACCTGAGGGTCCTCATTCGAGTCTGCTCCAGTGAATACCGGAGGGTCTAAATTAATAAAGTCACGAACCCTCGCATTCACGGACCTATCTGCGTGACCGATACCTGTTTCCTGATGCCGAGCCTGTGTGGCTACTAATCGGGTCCATAACTGAACATCATCTCTCATCTCCTGACCCTACACATCCGACTGAGGTGCTGAATTTACAAGGGCGGGCGCTGAAGCTGGTGCCCTTCAGAGCTCTTCTGGAAAAGGCGGGGTATGTGAAGTCTGAGATGGAACCTCACCATGAGATTCTCCTCGAGCCCTGGTAACTCGTGGCGCTCGACTAGTAGTCTCACCAACAACGAACTTTCCCTTCTGGGTGGCCGTACTCTTTGGGGGCATTACTGACAATATAACGTATCGTTAGGAACATGAATTCTTGTATTGCACGATCTGAGATAAAAAGAGAGGATAACATCCTATATGTCCTGTAGCCTCCTGTTTAAAGGTGTGGTGCATGACACACCCATAAACAAGACTCTACTAGACACGGTCTGTAGACAACCCTAGGACAGAACTGCTCTGATACCACTTCTGTCAGGACCTAAACCGATGGTCCGCGACGGGTTCCTGAGTCCTACCTGTCAAACACCCCTAAACATGCGTCTAAAATATGAACCTGAATAACATCTGCTGAATTACGAGAACATTATACATGAAGGAAATCTGCACAAAAAGGCATACATACATAGGCGTACAACATATGTAGGACGAGCCGACAAGGTTGCTATAGACAACTATACATCTCAAAACTGGAAGCCGGCAAGG
>ML346931.1:0-15018 GCA_005239505.1 Nicotiana paniculata | reverse complement strand
ATTGGCAAGTAAATCCCCAGAAAGGTTTTAAATACTATTTTCATGTTCATTAAAAGGAGAATTATATCAGTTTATTGAACAACTAATTTTCCTGATAAGAAAATGTGGTTTATTGGTGTGAATATGTGTAACTATGGGTGCCTGAGTCGCATGTATGATTCGCGAGCAGGATAACCTTGTAATTATGTATAACCGCGTCGCATGATCGATTCGCGAGCGGGGCAGTTAGATGCATCTATGGTTCGAGCCGTTCGACCCTCGGTAGTGCACAATTTATTATTGTTGGTCCGCGCCGTTCGACCCTTGGCACTTTGTTTGCGCATGATAAATGCTGCATATTTCCTGTGATTTATACATGTTTATCGGCCTAAGGAAATTTTTAATTGCCAGTTAAAAAGAAGAAGAATTGATGTGTAAAATGTGAAAAAAGGTCTGATATTTCTTATCCCTGATTATTATTTAATTGTATATGATACTCATGCTTAGCACCTCACTTGATTATAATTAACCGACTTATAACAAGTGTCTAATTCGAACTCTCGTCACTACCTCTCTGAGGTTAGGTGGGATACTTACTGAGTACACGTTGTGTACTCATGCTACACTTGCTGTGCATTTTGTTGCACAGGTACCTTCATAGCAATATGGCTGACTTGGAGACTTAGATGAGCTGCATCACTCGGAGATGACCTGCAGTCGGCAGAGTCTTCCTCTATGTATTGTATTTTCATTTTTATTCCTTGTCCAATTTGTATTTCAGACAAGTTTTGTAGAATTTGTAAAATTCTTAGAAATTGCTCATGTACTTGTGTCACCCAGTTTTGGGATGTGTTGGGATGTACTTTATTAAAATGGAGTATTGGGCTGTTATTTTTACTTAATGGATTTTATTTAGCTGTTACGTGTTAAAGTGAAAGGTAATGATTTCAAAAATGCTAAAACAGGAAATTTAGCTTAACTATTTAATGATTGGCTTGCCTGACAGTGGTGTCCGACGCCACTACGACCTTATGGATTTTGGGTCATAACAACATGGTATTAGAGCTCTAGGTTCCCTTAGGTTTCACGAGTCATGAGAAAGTCTAGTAGAGTTTTGCGGATCGATACGGAGATGTCTGTACTTATCTTTGAGAGGTTACAGGGCTGTTAGGAGTACTTCCCTTCTTGATTCCTCATCGTACGATTTGATTCCTCCAAGGCTTATGCCTACGTTTCTTCCTACTCAATCTTATGCGTCGCGAAGCGCTTGCTATGAATCAGGAATTTGAGGAATTGAAATGGTGCTATGGGTGTGGTGCGGGATGTTTCTCCCTACGAAGTTGATTGAGGCTATTGTCATTGCTCTGCAGAAGAGTAATATGTTGTTTCAACCAGTAGCTGTGATTCTGAGGACTTGAGGTTATGCTCAGGTTGTGATGATGTTTACAATTGGTTATTGCGCGATGTCGATATGATGATAGAATGCTTGCCCATATGTTGGGGGTGATGAATGGATTGAAGGGAGGTCTTCTCAGAGCGTGATTTCGAGCTTTCAGAATTTTAGTTCCGGTAGAGGAAAGGCATTTGGACTATAAATGGTTAGATTTTGGATTGATAAAGCAGTAAGACTTGGTGTTTTCAAGTGAGGTGCGATATGCACCTGTGATGTGATGTCGTCGTCACTGATCATATGGAATATGTTAAGTTTGTCGGTGCTATGGTTTCTTCGGTTGCATGGTGTTAGAGTATTGTGAAGAAGAATTCAAGAAGCG
This sequence comes from Nicotiana paniculata, assembly GCA_005239505.1. Classification (NCBI taxonomy): domain Eukaryota; kingdom Viridiplantae; phylum Streptophyta; class Magnoliopsida; order Solanales; family Solanaceae; genus Nicotiana; species Nicotiana paniculata. Next base: position 13,267 of record ML346931.1, on the reverse strand, counting down.
GCTGTCAGAGACCGTGAGGCGCGGTGGTTCAGTACTGGATAAGTGTTGATAATGAAGGCATCTCGATATAGATGATCTTCGGAGAGTTTGAAGTCGTGGCGAACTGCTGGATTAAGAACTACAAAGAATGATATTGAATTGAGGCACCAATTGGGTAGCATACGATGAAGGAATATATGTGAAAGTGCTAGGCGGTGGTCCCTTTCTAAAAGGCCAGGTGTAAGGAACGTAAGTCAGGTAGTTGTTTAAAGGAATGAGTTTAACAAGTGGGAGAGTGGCAGCGTAGCACAGGAGTTCAGTGGTAAGACAGCTGCCTATCTTGAGGGAAAGTTTGAGAGTTTTAGTGGATGGTGATTGGGTCCACGAGCTTAAGTTGAAATGTGGGTTATTTCGGCGGAAGGTTGGATACAACAAGGATGAGTTGTTAGGAATGAAGAAGGACGTAATGTGGTGGTGAATTTGAAGATGTTGTAGCGCATTTAGTAGATGTCCACGAGGAGCAGACATACTGGTAAAGTTGGTCACTGAGAGCAGGCTTAGGATGAGGTATTGATGTTGCAGAGAGTGTGCATTTCAACGTCGTTGGAAGGTGTCAGTTGGTGATTTCCACAGGTGGGTTATCTCCTGTGAGTAGGTTAGCGGTTGCATGATTGGCAAGTTTCTGCGATGAATTCTGGTGGCTATTCGGTAGGAGGCAGAATGTGTGAATGATGCTAGAGAATTTGAGTATTTAGGGAATGCTGACAGGGGAATTCAGAAGAATTGGACGGATTGGTTAAGCAAAATCATGTAACAAAGGAGAAAGGATCTCAGCAGGGTCTAGAGTGGTGCAAGGAGTAGCTTCGGGCTAAGTGGGGGAGTCCCACCACCTGCAATTGGGTTGTAGGATTGTGTTCTCATGGGGTGGCGGATTGTCGGTGTAATGTCAAGTTATTGCAGCTAAGGGAAAGGAGTAAAATGGTGATTGTGCGTGGGATTTGACGAATGTGTGCAAAAGTTGGCCCTATTTGACCAGGGTTAGGTTTTGGAGGATTCAGAATTTATGCTTAATGCATAGGCGAGTTGTAAGGGTAGTGACTCAGTCACGTACTTTATTGGGAGGATGTTCATGCGCTAGAAGAGCCTTGGAGTTGATCGTATTCGGGGCCAGTCATAGTGGGTGACTCTCAATAGCGGTCCTAGCAAACTCGAAGGTTAAGAATGCGGTGTTTAAGGGTTTCAGGCAGCAGTATGATTAAGAATCGAGCTTTTGCAGTATAATTTCTGAGAAAGGGAAAATGGTTGGAGTGTTCTATGATATTTTTCAGCGTGCAGGATAGTGTTGGGGGAGTGAGAGAAGTAAACTCCGGGGTGTAGAAAGATTATCAGAAGGGTATGAGACGGTTTGTGGGATTGAGATAGCATGGTCTCGTGAGTCAAGGCCACTCGAGATGAGTGAGGATTGAGTTTTTTATGAGTTGAATGGGGTTAATATTGTTTCTGAGGCGATTAAGGATGATTAAAAGAAGATAGATTGGTTAGCCATGGTTGGAATGGCACATGTGCGACAGTGATCAGTTCCTTCAATGTGGTTAAGTTATGCATGTGGTTTGTGCTGGCGTGTGCAAGGCTTGTCGGCCGCCATAATGGATTTATTTGGAAGCATTCAAGTATTATGGCTTGTCAGGTGTAGGCGGATCCAGGAAGGATCATGGGGGGATAGACTATTCCCTGAGGATTTGCCTGTTTTGTGATTATGAGAATTCACTCGTGTGTTGTTATGGTCCTCTTGAATTGAGGTGGGAAAAGAAAAAAAAGGGGGTTTCTATATGACGGGATGTTCACCCTATTAGTGGTTCAAGAGTTATGATGGAATTCCTGCGCTATCTCATATTGGGATGCAGGTGCAGTAAGCAATATGTAATTGGAAGTAAGGATCAAGATTACGGTTCGGTGTTGGCAAGGATGTCATGAGCTCGGGCGAGCAAGAAAAAGGGAATTGAAAGTTCAGAGTAGGCTGGTGTTATCTTCAGTGTCACCTAAGATCGATATTCGGTGAAAGAGGCTTGTACCCTGGTCATGGGTTCTTGATGTGTTTTGCAGTGTTAGTGTGGTCGTTGGTATGGATGTTCAGACTTCTTACCTCGTGGAAGGTCGTGGGACCATGACCACGGGAAGATTGTATAAGTGTGACATGTAGTCACCTGATTGATTGAAGATTTAGACCAAGTATAAGGAAGTGCAATATTGTTTGTTTGAAAATTTATGCCAGGAAGGCGTTTGGTCCAGCTGGCTGTGGATTGTGGGGTGTTGTCCCAACTATGATGGTTGTTCTTGCGTGTTATGAGAGGAAATAGGTTATTTTGGACCCAGGTAAGGCTATCATCCTAGTTCATGGCGAGCAGAATAGGCTTGAAATGTATGAATGGATTTAAACAAGATAATGGGCTTCATGCGAGTCAGATGTGTTCATTTCAGTATAGCGCTCCTCAAGGAGGGGTGTTGGAATATCAGGTGTTGTTCCGTCTTTGTCAAATTCATGTGATATTATGATTGTGCCGTGTGAGTTGTGAAACGGCTTGATAATTTCTTATGTGTTGAGATTTCGCGTAGTGATGAGGTTATGTGAGCAAGATGGCTCTTGAGATCCAGATTATATATCGCACCTCAGTTGTGCTTGAGTTTTGTAGCATATAGTTCTATCAGCCTCCCCAGAATGGTATTCTGCACTTAGTGTGCTTGTGACCGGTATTCAGTAATTTGTAATAGTGAGCAATTCAGCTCCGTGTATATCTCCTTATGTGAATTTTATGGTTTGGATCGGGTTGCACGCCGCAATAGTGTGATGATGAGTACGATTCCCTATATCTATTTTTCTTATGTTATACTTCCTATTTTCTGAGGAAAGTCCATATTAGTTGCGTGACTTGAGTAGTTCCTTCCTGGGTCATTTCCTTATGTATCATGTTCGAATTGTGGCCTATTGGCGCATTGTGGCATCATGTGAGACTATTGGTCATGTCTGGGGCGATTGGTTGTCTGAGCAGTTCATACTGGGTAAGACGAGATTTATAAATCTGGGATCGGTGTGATAAGATTATGTGAAGTATATTACAGGACAATTTCCAGTATTTGGTTAGTAAGGAGGTGATGATTTTAGTCAAAAAGGAGAGATTCAATGGTTGGTTAACTCTACAGTTGGTTAGAATTTCTACACATCTCCTCTGTGTGGTGGTATCGTCAGCATTATAGCAGGATGTATATATATATATATATATATATATCATAAGGTGAATTAGGAGCATCAGAGTGGTGGAATTTTGGCTATTAAGGTTTGGGGAAATGTCATTGTGATTGGATGATGAAATATGCGGTGATTATATATTGGAAATAGGTCTGGTAGAGAAATTTTAGGTGTTGGAACTGGGTTCTGAGCTTATTGTATGGATAAAAGAGGATATCTTCAGGTTTGATCAAGCTAATTTGCTCAACTGGGTTGTGGTAGCACGGGCAGGTGCACGAGGTGTTAAACAGTGATTTCAGATAACTCCAGAGATGTTCTTAGCACGTTCGACGATGAACGTCTGTTTAAATGGGGGAGAATGTAACGACCCGACCGGCCGTTTTGAGCTCTAGCGCGTCGTTCAATAATTTGAGGTCAAGAGCAGCTCCGTTTACGGTATTATGACTTGTAGGTGTGGTCGGAATTGAAATTCGGGAAGTTTAGAGTAAATTTGGAAAGAAAATTCTCATTTCGGAAGCCTTAAGTTGGAAGAATTGACTAAGACTGGATTTTTGAGTAAACGACCTCAGAATTAAGATTTGAAGGTTCCAGTAGGTTTGTATGATGATTTCTGACTTGGGCGTATGTTCGGATCAGGTTTTGGATGACCCGGGAGCGTTTTGACGCATATTGTAGAAGTCAGCATTTTAGAAGAAATTTCATAAGTCTAGGTTGAAGTGAATTGCAGGGATATTGATGTCCGTTTGGGATTCCGAGTCTGGGAATAGCTCTGTATGGTGATTCTGGAGTTGGGAGCGCGATCGGAAGTGAATTCGGATGTCTGTAGGTCATTTTGAAGTCATTTGGCTAAAGATAGAAATTTGAAGGTTTTTGAGAAAATCCAACTGGAAAAGGAAATTTTGATATCGGGGTCGGAATGCGATTTCGGAAGTTGGAGCAGGTCCGTAATGTCGAATATGACTTGTGTGCAAATTTGGGGTCAATCGAAGGTGATTTGACGGGTTTTGGCATCGAATGTAGAAGTTGGAAATTTTTAAGTTCATAAAGATTGAATTAGGGTGCGATTCGTCATTTTTACGTTGTTTGATGTGTTTGAGGCCCCGAGAAAGTCCATGGGATGTTATGGGACTGAGTCGTGTTATTGGACGGGGTCCCGGGGGCCTCGGGTGTGTTTCAGAGTGGTTTCGGGTTATTTTTGAGTGATTTGCTGCTGCTGTTTGCTGGTATATCTGGTGTGCAATGCGATCGCGGTCCTAGTTGTGCGATCGTGGAGAAGAAATTAGAGGGGCTGGAATTTTGGCTTGTGCGATCGGACTTGGAGGTATGCAATCTCACAAAAGAGAATTTTGGGGGCTGTTGCGTTGGTCTATGCGATCGCAGGTGTAGTTGCGCTATCGCACAGAAAGAAAAGTTGAGGCTGTAGGTTAATGGCTTATGCAATCGCGGGGTTGAATTTGCGATCACATAGTATATGCTTGGAGGCTTCTGGGACTTTGCTTATACGATCACAGTTGATGGACGCCTAGGCAGTGTGCTATTTTAAACGGACTTGGTTCATTTTTGTTCCATTTTTTCTTTTGGCTTGGGCGATTTTGAGGAGCTTCAAGGGAGATTTTCTTCAAGGATAACAAGGTAAGTTATTCCAACTCATTTCAAGTTAAATGCATGTCTTAGGGTCGGACTTAAGTGTGAGAATTTGTGGAAATTGTGGGATTTGGAAGAAAACCTAGAATTTGATATTTTGGATTTTTACCACAAATTTGAGCATGGAAATTAGAGTAAATTGTATATTTGATCTAGTTAGGCCATGGGTAGAGTTTATCTTCGAGAAATTTCAGAATCCGGGCACGTGGGCCCGAGGGCATTTTGGTAAATTCTTTGAGCGGAGATGAGAATTTATATAATTTGAATTGTTACAAGTATTAGAGAATATTTTCATTGGTTTACCCGTTATTTGGATAGTTTTGGGGCGTTGTGCATCAATTGGAGTCGTCGGAAGGGCTTGGGAGCCGGTTATGGAATTTCGGAGCGAGGTAAGTCTCCTTACTAACTTTGTGAGGGGGAATTGTCCCCCATAGGTGAACAAAATGAATACATGCTATTAATTGCGGGGGCTACGTGCACACGAGGTGACGGGAGTCCGTGCGTAGCTACTAATATGCTTATGACCGGGTAGTCTAGGACCCACTAGCATGCCTTACTTGTTGTACTTGTGATCTTGCCAGTAATATTAGATCGCTAATATGATCGAAATAGTAATTGAATAAGAAGACTAGAGTTCATTTTCTTAATCATCTAGAAAGAGAATTGATTCTTCCTTGGACAATTGTGTTTCGGATAAATCTATAATGTTTGAAACCCTGTTGAAATTGGCAAGTAAATCCCCAGAAAGGTTTTAAATGCTATTTTCATGTTCATTAAAAGGAGAATTCTATCAGTTTATTGAACATCTAATTTTCCTGATAAGAAAATGTGGTTTATTGGTGTGAATATATGTAACTATGGGTGCCTGAGTCGCATGTATGATTCGCGAGCAGGATAACCTTGTAATTATTTATAACCGCGTCGCATGATCGATTCACGAGTGAGGCAGATAGATGCATCTATGGTTCGAGCCGTTCGACCCTCGGCAGTGCACAATTTATTATTGTTGGTCCGCGTCGTTTGACCCTCGGCACTTTGTTTGCACATGATAGATGCTGCATATTTCCTGTGATTTATACATGTTTATCGGCCTAAAGAAAATTTTAATTGCTAGTTAAAAAGAAGAAAAATTGATGTGTAAAATGTGAAAAAAGGTCTTATATTTCTTATCCCTAATTATTATTTAATTGTCTATGATACTCATGCTTAGCACCTCACTTGATTATAATTAACCGACTTATAGCAAGTGTCTAATTCGACCTCTCGTCACTACCTATCTGAGGTTAGGCGGGATACTTACTGAGTACACGTTGTTTTCGTACTCATGCTACACTTGTTGTGCATTTTGTTGCACAGGTACCTTCATAGCAATATGGCTGACTTGGAGACTTAGACGAGCTGCATCACTCGGAGATGACCTGCAGTCGGCAGAGTCTTCCTCTATATATTGTATTTTCATTTTTATTCCTTGTCCAGTTTGTATTTCGGAGAAGCTTTGTAGAATTTGTAAAATTCTTAGAAATTGCCATGTACTTGTGTCACCGGGTTCTGGGATGTGTTGGGATGTACTTTATTAAAATGGAGTATTGGACTGTTATTTTTACTTAATGGATTTTATTTAGTTGTTACGTGTTAAAGTGAAAGGTAATGATTTCAAAAATGCTAAAACAGGAAATTTAGCTTAACTATTTAATGATTGGCTTGCCTGACAGCGGTGTCCGACGCCATCACGACCTTATGGATTTTGGGTCGTGACAACTGCATTGACCACCCTCGCTACTCAATAGTGGTGTAGGCTCGGACCCGGTCAATTTTTGTGCCGTTGTCGAGGAGTTAGACGATCTTAGCTATATATCTAAGTATGTCTGTGTTTTGTTTCTCTTTCCTTCCGTTTTACTAATTTTCTTTGTCAATTACTTTTAGGTACCAATGGATCTTAACAACGAGGCCTTCGAAAATATTCCAGTGGGCGAGGAGGTAGATGACGAACAAGTGGATGAGGTTCATCTTGAGCCTGAAGTACAAAGGAGAGGCCGACCACCTCACGATAATGTGCCAAACCGTCCCCCACCTCCTCACAGGGCAGCACACCGGGTGTTGCTCAACGAAGGTTATGCGAGTGCAATAGTTCCGTCCCGGATTAGGGCGAGCAACTTTTAGATAACCAATGTCATGCTTACACTGTTGGAACAACGAGGTTTCTTTACCGGATCTCCTCATCAAAACGCCTATAAGCATCTCAAAGGTTTTGTTGACACGTGCTGGGGGAGCAAGCAGACGAATGTCTCTGAAGACGCATTGAGGTTAAAGCTATTCTCTTTTTCACTTCGGCGAAAAGCTTTGGACTGGCTTGAGAGGTTACCCAACCATTCCATACACACTTGGGATGAGTTGGCCGAGAATTTCATAGCAAAGTTCTTTTCTTCGGGGCATATGACGACACTGGGAGATGAAATTTGAGAAAAGTAGTAGTGGGTACAATCAAGATGATGCATATGATGATCAAAGTGAAGAGGTTCAATATGTCAATAATTATCAAGGTCAACAGAGCAATGCTCCAAATCAACAACAATGGAGATCACAGAGAAACCAAGGAAATTGGGGAAACCAAGGTGATATTTTAGATGTCAATACCATACAATTATATAAGTTAATTGTGAGGTACCCAATTTTTCGAGTGCTGTCTTAATAGAAGAACCTGGTTCTTCTTGGTGTTCCAACTAGTACTGTTGCGGAATAATAAAAACAGTAAAGTAAGAAACCACAGATTTTTACGTGGAAAACACCTGGCTCAAAAGGTGAAAAAACCACGACCTACTCCTCAGTAGGATTTTCTCAAACTCTTCACTAAAACTCTGAGCCAAACGGGCTTACAAAATAAACTCTTTTGTAATCCTAGGACTAACTCTAATCCCTTTGTAGTAACTAGCCCCTAGCTAATTTCTACAAGCTTCAAGTTAACTCTAACTTGAACAATGCGTACCTATTACAATTGCTTCTATGAAAGCTGAAAAGATACAATATTAAAACTCCTACTACAATCAACTAGACTCAATAATTAATCAGATGGAACTGGTTCTTCTAGTTGAACTGTAGCCTTTGAATCGCACAATGATTCTGCTAGCAAAATAACTCTGGGACTTTGCTTTCAGATTTTGAATCACTTCAGCTTTTGTGCATTAAGAATTCCAGCAGAAATACATCGAGTATTTATAGAGTCAGTTGTTGAGCTTGTCGTCCAATTCTAGTCCAACTCTACCTGGGTGAACAATTCGTATCAAACTCAACTTCCTTTCTTTTGTTACTTTCCTTGCTGAATTCGACTTCAATCTTCTCATCAGTTTGCAACCTTTTCGCATTAGGAGACAATCTCTTGGTTCATTGATATTTCACATTCACAAATATCTCCTATGCATATACGGTTCATGTGCTGGCTATTCAGTTCAAGATGTGTTCTCTGATGGACCTAGTTCAACTGGTCAACCATTTGTCAATCTTCAAAACTATGCAGTGACATGGGTCAACAAATTCCCCCTTTTGATGATGACAAACTCTGTGCTTAATCTTGTATACACTTCAAATACTTTGTATGGTTTTAAGCATTAATCATAGAGAAACCAGGTTCATTAGGTTATAAATATCACTTTGAAATTTTTTTTGAAAATGTTTAGCGTTTAGCACATATCTTCCCCCTTTTGGCATCATCGAAAAGTTTGCAAAATGATACACTTACCAAATTTATTAATTATTACTCATGGCCATTGAGGCAACTGCAGATGCAAAGCATGATTAATCATCACAAGAAGCCAATAACTGTAATCTAAATAAGAAATTGAGAAAAGTCAATAACTAGAAGCAAAATTCATTGATAAGTAACGATTATCAACCACCATACAGAAAAACAAAAACAAACCAACCATGAGCAAAAAATAGAGTAAAAATAAAAGAAACTGAGCAACTGGTCTAAAGAGGGGTTTTGGAAGCTCTGGACAACCTAAGGATTGGAAGGTGCAGAGGAGGTTGTGTTCTTGGATTGTAGGAGAGAAAGCATATGCTGAAGAACACCCTCGTTCTTTTCTTTCTCCTTTGCTAATTCAGACCTAAGAGCATCCCCCTCTGCTTCAACCTCAATCACACGAGACTTCAAATGAAGGATCTCCATATCATTGATCTCGCTTTCCTGCACCAGAATTCTAACTTTGCTGTTGACTGGTTGCTTCCTAGATGAATCAGGTTCATCCACAGGAACATTGACATTGTAGTCACATGTCAGCAAAGTTTCCTTCCCAAAATAGTCTTTGGCAGTAGCCATCTCAGCCTTCTTCACTGGAACCCCAAAATGTGCAAGCACTGCTGTAGAATGAAGCAATATGGAATTGCGTGTGCTTTGGTTCCATTCACAACTCTGTCCAAGAGTTGGATGATGAAAGCCGGCCAATTGATTTCCTTTCCCCTGTACAAGCACTCCATCAAGGTCAAATCCATATAATTTGCAATGTGCCTTCTTTCTTGTCTAGGCAGTAGGAACTTGATGACGAACTCGAAGAATAGCTTGTGCTCTGGCTTCATTTCGCTCTTGTAGACCGGCCTGGGTTCAATCTCCTTCTAATTATCACTGAAGAATCTGGTGATGTTGATTGCTGAGGCTATCCCATCTAGACAAGGCCATCTTTGCCTTGTGTAGTACTCGTAGCCCTCAGCTAGTATGTTCAGAATAACACTCAGTTCTTTAGGATCAAAGGAAACTTCAATTCTTTTGACCATGGAGGTGACCCTGCCTTCCTTGACAATGTCATTTCCCATGAATTCTACCAACTCAGCCCTTACCATCCTACCTTCCATGCGAAGGACCATGCCCTTCCAGCCCTGCACCTCCAGGAACATCAGCAGCTTCAGAAACTTTTTTTTTCTTTGAAGGAACTGGGTGAGTTGCCTTCTTGGACTTCTGAGTGCACCTTTTCTTGGGGTTATAGGACTCCCCCAGTTTCTTCAGCCTTTCAGCCAATGTTTCTTCCCCAGATGAAACAGGTTCATCTGTTCCTTTCTTCAGACTTGCAAGACCTGCTACAGCCTCCTCAACTATGCTTCCCCCTAAATCTGTGACGTTTTCTCCAATAACCAACGTGGTACCATCCTCCTCAGATCCCCTATCAACTTCTTTTCCCTCTCTCTCAAGAATTCTTTCTTTTCTACCACCCCTCTGCCTTTTAGGCACTTCAACATGAATAACAGACCCAACCAACATGAACCTTTTATCAGCAGAAGCAAATTCAGAATTGATTTCAGGATTACCTTTCTCAGAACTGGTTGAACAGGGTGCGTCTTCCTCGTTGGCTGATTTAAAAGATTCACTGGATGAATCTGACTTAGAACCTTTGTCCGCTTTAATAAGATCCTCCAACAATATTCCCCAAGTCCCAGAAGCAACAGATTTTCGGGCAAGAACTTTGACACGACGATTCTTGGGGGCAGGAGTAGGGTTTGGAGTGGGTTCAGGAATGGGTGTATTTTCAGGGGTTGACGAAATTTATGGTGATTGAGAACTGTATATGGATGGAGAATTGGATATAGATTCAGAATTTCCTCCATCGTAATCACGATTAGGTGATGAATTAGAAGAAGAAGCTGGTGGTGGTGAAGACATTATTATGTATTGTTAGGAAGAAAAGGCGAGTTATCAGTTTTGGGTTGTGTAGTATGAGTTGAACTTGGTTTGAGGGTAGCTTTATGAAGAGAAGAGTAATGATGACCTTTTATAAGATGTGGCTAGGGAGATTTCAACATGCAGAATGTGTACTCAAGTAGGAGTCTAATCGCCGAAGGACTGATATTGATTAGACGTTTAATTTCACCCTAAAACTAGTCTAATTAAGTGAAGACTGGACTTCTTGAAACTGGTTCAATGAAGTATTTGAATTTTAACCAATTATGGAAAGAATCCTGCTCATGTATGACTGTAATTGAATTAATATATGGAGAAGAGTACGTACCTCGTCAGTCAGATGAATCAGCATGGATCCTGTTAGAAATCTTTAAATTGCATCAATTTACAAAGATAAACATCATTAGTATCCAGGGAATCATATTAATACATGGCAAAAGAGTATGGCAATAAAGACATGATGCTGCACAATTATTAATCTGATTAAGTACCTAATTAAAGAAAAATTTCTTTTCATTTTTTCATTTTTCTTATATTTTTTTTAATCAGGTGATCTTAATCATCCCTAATTCCAGCCTGTTTCTCTCAAAATGCTCCCTACTAAGTGCTTTAGTGAATATATCATCAATTTGATGATCAGTAACACAAAATTCGATTGAGATCATTCCCTTTTTATAGTTATCCCTTAGGAAATGGTGCCTAACATCTATGTGCTTAGTTCTCTTGTGATGAACCGGGTTATTCGTCATACTAATAGTACTAGTGTTATCACAGAAAATAGGAATTCATCCCACATCAATACCAAAATCCATGAGTTGTTGCTTGATCCATAGCAACTGGGCACATGAGGCTGCAACCACATATTCAGCCTCAGCATTAGACAAGGCTACTAAATTTTGTTTCTTGGTGGCCCAAGAGACAAGGCATGAACCTAGAAAGTGAGACATACCTGAAGTACTTTTCCTGTCAACCATGAATCCTGCATAATCAAGCATCAGCATATCCTACAAGTTTGAAATTACTACCTTTAGGATACCAAAGGCACAAATCAGTGGTGCCTTTCAAATATCTCAAAATTCTCTTTACTGCAGTGAGGTGGGACTCCTTTGGATTTTCCTGAAACCTAGCACATAGTCCCACGCTGAACACAATATCAGGTCTACTGGCAGTGAGATATAATAGAGACCCAATCATCCCTCTGTATAGCTTATGATCAACAGATGAACCAGGTTCATCCACATCTAATTTTGTAGCTGTGGCTATGGGAGTGTCTATTTCTTTTGAGTCTTCCATTTTAAACTTCTTGAGCAATTATTTCACATACTTTTGTTGATGGATCATTATTCCACTTGGGTTTTTCTTAATTTTCAAGCCTAAGAAAAAGTTTAGCTCACCCATCATACTCATCTCAAACTCACTTCCCATTAGAATAGCAAATTCCTTGCTCAATTTTTCAGAAGTCGCCCCAAATATAATATCATCCNCCATTGAGAAAGGCACTCTTAACATCCATCTGATGAAGAGTGAATTCCATGTGTGCAGCAAATGCTAAAGAAGTATGAGTGCCTCCAGTCTTGCCACAGGGGTAAATGTCTCATCATAGTCAATTCCTTCTTCTTGACTATACCCTTGAACAACTAATCTTGCCTTATTCCTTGTAACAGTTCCATCCTCATCGAGCTTGTTCCTGAAGACCCACTGGTGCCAATCACTAATCTGTCTAGTGGCCTGGGTACCAAGTGCTATACTTGACTTCTTTCAAACTGATTCAGCTCTTCTTGCATGGCATTTACCCAATCAGCATCTTGTAGGGCTTCCCCAATGTTCTTTGGTTCGATCATGGATAGAAAGGCATCAAACGCACACAGATTTTTCAAGGATGATCTTGTTTTGATTCCGGATGCCAAATCTGTTATGATGTTCTCAAGAGGGTGAGAACTCTGATATCTGTGTGGTTTAAGTACCAGTTGTTCATTCCTAGATGATTCCATGGTGTCTTGTTGCTGTGGAGCAGGATCAGGGCCAGGTTGCATCTGTTGAATTCCCCCTGTCATGATGCTTGGAGTAGTTAAACCTGGTCCATCACCTGTTCCACATTCCATGCTTGCTTCAATGTGATCACTGCTTCTTACCAGTCCAAGCTCCTCATCTTCAGGTTCCTGTCTCTCAGCAAGAATGTTAGTTTCATCAAAGACAACATGTATACTTTCTTCTACACACATAGTTCTTTTATTATACACTTTATAGGCTTTGCTATGTGATGAATATCCCAATAATACTCCCTCATCACTTCTGGGGTCAACTTTTCCTAGGGAATCTTTGCCATTATTATGCACAAAACACTTGCATCCAAAAGCCCTAGAGTGGGATATGTTGGGCTTTCTCCCTTTAAGTAATTCATAGGGAGTTCTCTCTACCAGAGGTCTGGTCATGCATCTATTGATTATGTAACAAGCAGTGTTTATTGCTTCAGCCCAGAAGTTGTGAGGTAGTTCGCTAGATAGAAGCATGGTTCTTGCCATTTCTTCAAGAGTTCTATTTTTCCTTTCAACAACCCTATTTTGCTGTGGGGTTTTAGGAGTAGAAAATTTATGATTAACACCATGTTCATCACAGAACTCAGCAAACTTAGCATTCTGAAATTCAGTACCATGATAAGATCTTATTGATGTTAATTGATGTCCTAATTGATTTTGAGTTTTCTTGACAAATGAGGGGAACATATCAAATGCTTCATC
>MDKI01091381.1:0-10130 GCA_005239505.1 Nicotiana paniculata | reverse complement strand
ATCATTTCAAAGGTTTGGTTATGGTTTCGTGGTTAGTATTTGATGTCCCGGAAAAATATCATGCGATCTAGTACCGGCTCCGTACCAAGGCGTCCGGCTTGGACCGTGGCAGGCGATAATACAGGCACTTCTGGCAGAATGCCAGTTTAATTGCCATAAAATTCCAAAAAATGTAACTTGATCATTTAGAAGCTTTAATTATGGTTACTTGGGCCGTATTTGATATCCCGGAAAAATATCATTCTATTCGATACCGGCTCCGTACTAAGGCGTCCGGCCTGGACCATGGAAGGCGATAATATAGGCACGACTGGCGGAATTCCAGTTTAATTGCCATAAAATGCCAAAAAATGTAACTTGATAATTTTGAAGCGTTGGTTATGGTTCCTTGGGTCGTATTTGATGTACCGTACAAATATCATGTGATCCAGTACCAGCTCCGTACCAAGGCGTCCGGCCTCGACCATGGCAGGCGATAATACATGCACAACTGGCGGAATTCCAATTTAATTGCCATAAACTACCAAAAAATGTAACTTGATCATTTCAAAGCGTTGGCTATGGTTCCTTGGGTCGTATTTGATGTCCCGGAAAAATATCATGGGAATCTGGTACCGGCTCCATACCAAGGCGTCCGTCCTAGACTATGGTAGACGATAATATAGGCACGACTTGCGGAATTCCAGTTTAATTGATATAAAATGCCAAAAATGTAACTTGATCATTTCGAAGCGTTGGTTATGGTTCATTGGGTCGTATTTTATGTCTTGGAGAAATATCATGCGATCCAGTACCGGTTCCGTACCAAGGCCTATGGCCTGGACCATGGCAGGCGATAATACAGGCACGACTGGCAGAATTCCAGTTTAATTACCAAAAAATGAAACTTGATCATTCGAAACGTTGTTTATGGTTCCTTGGGTCGTATATGATGTCCCAAAAAATATCATACTATCCGGTAACGGCTCCGTACCAAGGCGTCCGGCCTGGACCACGGCAGGCGATAATATACGCACGATTGGCGGAATTCCAGTTTAATTGCCATAAAATGCCAAAAAATGTAACTTGATAATTTTGAAGCGTTGGTTATGGTTCCTTGGGTCATATTAGATGTCCTGGACAAATACCATACGATCCCGTACCGGCTCCGTGCCAACGCGTCTGGCCTGGACCATGGCAGGCGATAATACAGGAACGACTGGTGGAATTCCAATTTAATTGCCATAAAATGCCAAAAAATGTAACTTGATAATTTTGAAGCGTTGGTTATGGTTCCTTGGGTCATATTAGATGTCCTGGACAAATATCATACGATCCCGTACCGGCTCCGTGCCAACGCGTCTGGCCTGGACCATGGCAGGCGATAATACATGCACGACTTGCGGAATTCTAGTCAATTGACATAAAATGCCAAAAAATGTAACTTGATCATTTTGAAGCGTTGGTTATGGTTCCTTGGGTCGTATATGATGTCCCAGAAAAATATCATACGATCCGGTAACGGCTCCGTACCAAGTCGTCCGGCCTGGACCATGGCAGGTGATAATATAGGCACGACTAGCGAAATTCAATTTTAATTCCCATAAAATGCCAAAAAATGTAACTTGATCATTTCAAAGGTTTGGTTATGGTTTCGTGGGTAGTATTTGATGTCCCGGACAAATATCATGCGATCTGGTACCGGCTCCGTACCAAGGCGTCCGGCCTGGACCGTGGCAGGCGATAATACAGGCACTTCTGGCAGAATGCCAGTTTAATTTCCATAAAATTCCAAAAAATGTAAATTGATCATTTAGAAGCATTAGTTATGGTTACTTGGGCCGTATTTGATGTCCCGGACAAATATCATGATATTTGATACAGGCTCCGTACCAAGGCGTCCGGCCTGGACCATGGCAGGCGATAATACAGGCACGACTGGCGGAGTTCTAGTTTAATTTCCATAAAATGCCAAAAAATGTAACTTGATAATTTCGAAGCATTTGTTATGGTTCCTTGGGTCGTATTTGATGTCCCGTACAAATGTCATGCGATCCGGTACCAGCTCCGTACCAAGGCGTCCGGCCTGGACCATGGTAGGCGATAATACATGCACAACTGGCGGAATTCCAATTTAATTGCCATAAACTGCCAAAAAATGTAAGTTAATCATTTCGAAGCGTTGGCTATGGTTCCTTGGGTCGTATTTGATGTCCCGGAAAAATATCATGGGGATCTGGTACCGGCTCCATACCAAGGCGTCCAGTCTAGACTATGGCAGACGATAATATAGGCACGACTTGCGGAATTCCAGTTTAATTGATATAAAATGCCAAAAAATGTAACTTGAACATTTCGAAGCGTTGGTTATGGTTCATTGGGTCGTATTTTATGTCCTGGAAAAATATCATGCGATCCAGTACCGGTTCCGTACCAAGGCCTATGGCCTGGACCATGGCAGGCGATAATACATGCACTTCTGGTTGAATGCCAGTTTAATTGCCATAAGATGCAAAAAAAATGTAACTTGATCATTTAGAAGCATTAGTTCTGGTTACTTGGGCCATATTTGATGTCCCGTACAAATATCATGCTATCCGATACCGGCTCCGTACCAAGGCGTCTGGCCTGGACCATGGAAGGCGATAATACAGGCACGACTGGTGGAATTCCAGTTTAATTACCAAAAAATGTAACTTGATCATTTCTAAGCGTTGTTTATGGTTCCTTGGGTCGTATATGATGTCCCAGAAAATTATCATACGATCCGATAACGGCTCCGTGTCAAGGCGTCCGGCCTGGACCATGGCAGGCGATAATACACGCACGATTGGCGGAATTCCAGTTTAATTGCCATAAAATGCCAAAAAATGTAACTTGATAATTTAGAAGCGTTGGTTATGGTTCCTTGGGTCGTATTAGATGTCCCGGACAAATATCATACTATCCGGTACTGGCTCCGTGCCAAGGCGTCCGGCCTAGACCAGGATAGGCGGTAATACAGGTACGACTGCCAAAAAATGTAACTTGACCATTTCGAAGTGTTGCCTATGGTTCCTTGGGTCGTATTTGATGTCCCGGAAAAATATCATGTGATCTGGTACCGGCTCTGTACCAAGGCGTCCGGCCTAGACTATGGCGGGCGATAATACTGGCACGACTTGAGGAATTCCAGTTTAATTGACATAAAATGCGAAAAAATGTAACTTGATTATTTCGAAGCGTTGACTATGGTTCCTTGGGTTGTATTTTATGTTCCGGAAAAATATCATGCTATCCAATACCGGTCTCGTACCAAGGCGTCCGACCTTGACCATGGCAGGCGATAATATATGCACGATTGGTGGAATTACAGTTTAATTGCCATAAAATGCCAAAAAATGTAAGTTGATCATTTCGAAGCATTAATTACGGTTACTTGGGTCGTTTATGATGTCTCAGATAAATATCATGTGATACGGTACCGGCTTCGTACCAAGGCGTCCGGCCTGGAGCATGGCAGGCGATAATACAGGCACGACTAGCGGAATTCCAGTTTAATTTCCATAAAATGCCAAAAAATGTAAATTGATCATTTCGAAGCGTTGGTTATGGTTCCTTGGGTCGTATTTGATGTCCCGAAAAAATATCATGTGATCCAGTACCGGCTCCGTACCAAGGCCTCTGGCCTGGACCATGGCAAGCGATAATAGAGGCACGATTGGCGGAATTCCAATTTAATTGCCATAAAATGCCAAAAACATGTAACTTGATAATTTCAAAGCGTTGGTTATGGTTCCTTGGGTCGTATTTGATGTCCCGGACAATTATCATGCGATCCAGTACCGGCTACGTACCAAGGCGTCCGGCCTGGACCATGGTAGGTGATAATACAGGCACTTCTGGCAGAATGCCAGTTTAATTGCCATAAAATGCCAGAATATGTAACTTGATCATTTAGAAGCGTTAGTTATGGTTACTTGGGCCGTATTTGATGTCCCAGACAAATATCATGTTATTCGATACCGGCTCCGTACCAAGGCGTCCGGCCTGGACCATGGCTGGCGATAATACAGGCACGACTGGTGGAATTCCTGTTTAATTGCCATAAAATGCAAAAAAATGTAACTTGAAAATTTCGAAGCGTTGGTTATGGTTCCTTGGGTCGTATTTTATGTCTCGTACAAATATCCGGTACCAGCTCCGTACCAAGGCGCCCGGCCTGGACCATGGCAGGAGAATACAGGCACAACTGGCAGACTTCCAATTTAATTGCCATAAACTGCCAAAATATTTAACTTGATCATTTGGAAGTGTTGGATATGGTTCCTTAGGTCGTATTTGATGTCCCGGACAAATATCATGGGATATGGTACCGGCTCCATACCAAGGCGTCCGGTCTAGACTATGGCAGGCGATAAGACAGGCACGACTTGCGGAATTCCAGTTTAATTGACATAAAATTCCAAAAACGTAACTTGATCATTTCGAAGTGTTGGTTATGGTTCCTTGGGTCGTATTTAATGTCCCAGACAAATATCATGCGATCCGGTACCGGCTCCGTACCAAGGCGTCCAGCCTGGACCATGGTAGGCGATAATACCGGCACGACTGGCGCAATTCTAGTTTAATTGCCATAAAATGCCAAAAATGTAACTTGATCATTTCAAAGAGTTGGTTATGGTTCCTTGGGTTGAATTTGATCTCCCGAAAAAATATCATGCAATCCGGTACCTACTCCACACCAAGGCGTCCGGCCTGGACCATGGATGGCGATAATACAAGCACGACTTGCGGAGTTCTAGTTTAATTGCCATAAAATGCCAAAAAATGTAACTTGATTATTTCGAAGCGTTGGTTATGGTTACTTGGGAGGTATTTGATGTCCCGGACAAATATAATGCTATCCGATACCGGCTCCATACCAAGGCGTCCGGCCTGGACCATGGAGACGATAATACAGGCACGACTTGCGAAATTCCAGTTTAATTGCCATAAAATGTCAAAAAATGTAACTTGATCATTTCGAAGCGTTGGTTATTGTTCCTTGGTTCGTATTTGATGTCCCGAACAAATATCATGTGATCTGGTACCGGTTCTGTACCAAGGCCTCTGGCCTGGACCATGGCAAGCGATAATGCGGGCACGACTGGCGGAATTCCAATTTAATTGCCATGAAATTCCAAAAATGTAACTTCATCATTTCTAAGTGTTTGTTATGGTTCCTTGGGTTGTATTTAATCTCCCGGAAAAATATCATGTGATCCGGTACTGGCTCCGTACCAAGGCGTCCAGCCTGGACCATGGTAGGCGATAATACAGGCACAACTAGCGCAATTCAAGTTTAATTGCCATAAAGTGTTAAAAAATGTAACTTGATCATTTCAAAGCATTTGTTATGGTTCCTTGGGTCTTATTTGATGTCCCGAACAAATATCATGTGATCCGGTACCGTCTCCGTACCAAGGCGTCCGGCCTGGACCATGGTAGACGATAATACATGCACGATTTGTAGAATTACAGTTTGATTGCCATAAAATGCCAAAAAGTGTAACTTGATCATTTATAAGAGTTGGTTATTGTTCCTTGGGTTGTATTTGATGTCCCGGAAAAATATCATGTGATCCGGTACCAGCTCCGTACCAAGGCGTCTGGCCTAGACCATGGATGGCGATAATGCAGGCATGACTTGCGGAATTCTAGTTTCATTGCCATAGAATGCCAAAAAGTGTAACTTGATCATTTCGAAGCATTGGTTATGGTTCCTTGGGACGTATTTGATGTCCCGGACAAATATAATGTTATCCAATACCGGCTCCATTCCAAGGCGTCCTACCTGGACCATGGCAGGCGATAATACAGGCATGACTTGCGGAATTCTAGTTTAATTGCCATAAAATGCCAAAAAATGTAACTTGATCATTTCAAAGTGTTTGTTATGGTTCCTTGGGACGTATTTGATGTCCCGGACAAATATAATGTTATCCAATACCGGCTCCATTCCAAGGCGTCCGACCTGGACCATGGCAGGCGATAATACAGGCACGACTTGCAGAATTCCAGTTTAATTGCCATAAAATGCCAAAAATGTAACTTGATCATTTCGAAGCGTTTGTTATGGTTCCTTGGGTCGTATTTGATGTCCCGGACAAATATCATGTGATCCAGTACCGGCTCCGTACCAAGGCGTCCGGCCTGGACCATGGAGACGATAATACAGGCACGACTTGCAGAATTCCAGTGTAATTGCCATAAAATGCCAAAAATGTAACTTGATCATTTCAAAGAGTTGGTTATGGTTCCTTGGGTTGATTTGATCTCCCGAAAAAATATCATGCAATCAGGTACCTATTCCACACCAAGGGGTCCGGCCTGGACCATGGATGGCGATAATACAAGCACGACTTGCGGAGTTCTAGTTTAATTGCCATAAAATGCCAAAAAATGTAACTTAATTATTTCGAAGCGTTGGTTATGGTTACTTGGGAGGTATTTGATGTCCCGGAAAAATATAATGCTATCCGATACCGGCTCCATACCAAGGCGTCCGGCCTGGACCATGGCAGGCGATAATACAGGCACGACTTGCGAAATTCCAGTTTAATTGCCATAAAATGTCAAAAAATGTAACTTGATCATTTCGAAGCGTTGGCTATGGTTCCTTGGTTCGTATTTGATGTCCCGGACAAATATCATGTGATCTGGTACCGGTTCCGTACCAAGGCGTCTGGCCTGGACCATGGCAGGCGATAATACATGCACGACTGGCGGAATTCCAGTTTAATTGCCATAAAAAGCCAAAAAATGTAACTTGATCATTTCGAAGCGTTGGTTATGGTTCCTTGGGTCGTATTTGATTTCCAAAAAAAATATCATGCGATCCTGTACCGGCTTTGTACCAAGGCGTCCGGCCTGGACTATGGTAGGCGATAATAAATGCACGACTTGCGAAATTCAAGTTTAATTGAAATAAAATACCAAAAAATGTAACTTGATCATTTTGAAGCTTTGGTTATGGTTCCTTGGGTCGTATTTGATGTCCCAAAAAAATATCATGCGATCTGGTACCGGCTACGTACCAAGGCCTCTGGCCTGGACCATGGCAAGTGATAATAGAGGCACAATTGGCGGAATTCCAATTTAATTGGCATAAAATTCCAAAAAATGTAACTTGATCATTTCGAAGTGTTTTTTATCGTTCCTTGGGTCGTATTTGATGTCCTGGACAAATATCATGTGATCCGGTACCGGCTCCATACAAAGGCGTCCGGCCTGGACCATGGCAGGCGATAATACATGCACGACTGGCGGAATTCCAGTTTAATTGCCATAAAATGCCAAAAAATGTAACTTGATCATTTTGAAGCGTTGGTTATGGTTCCTTGGGTCGTATTTGATGTCCCAAACAAATATCATGTGATCCGGTACCGGCTTTGTACCAAGGCGTCCTGCCTGGACAATGGCATGCGATAATACATGCACAACTTGCGGAATTCCAGTTTAATTGACATAAAATGCCAAAAAATGTATCTTTATCATTTTGAAGCGTTGGTTATGGTTCCTTGGGTCGTATTTGATGTCTCGGTCAAATATCATGTGATCCGGTACCGGCTCCATACCAAGGCCTCCGGCCTGGACCATGGTAGGCGATAATACGGGCACGACTGGCGAAATTCCAGTTTAATTGCCATAAAATGCCAAAAATGTAACTTGATCATTTCGAAGCGTTGGTTATTGTTCCTTGGGTCGTATTTGATGTCACGAAAAAATATCATGTGATCCGGTACCGGCTCTGTACCAAGGCCTCTAGCCTGGACCATGGCAAGCGATAATGCGGGCACGACTGGCGGAATTCCAATTTAATTGCCATAAAATTCCAAAAATGTAACTTCATCATTTCTAAGTGTTTGTTACGGTTCCTTGGGTCGTATTTAATCTCCCGGAAAAATATCATGTGATCCGGTACTGGCTCCGTACCAAGGCGTCCGGCCTGGACCATGGTAGGCGATAATACAGGCACAGCTAGCGCAATTCAAGTTTAATTGCCATAAAGTGTTAGAAAATGTAACTTGATCATTTCAAAGCATTTTTTATGGTTCCTTGGGTCTTATTTGATGTCTCGAACAAATATCATGTGATCCGGTACCGTCTCCGTACCAAGGCGTCCGGCCTGGACCATGGTAGACGATAATACATGCACGATTTGTAGAATTACAGTTTGATTGCCATAAAATGCCAAAAAGTGTAACTTGATCATTTCGAAGCATTGGTTATGGTTCCTTGGGACGTATTTGATGTCCCGGACAAATATAATGTTATCCAATCCCGGCTCCATTCCAAGGCGTCCGACCTGGACCATGGCAGGCGATAATACAGGCATGACTTGCGGAATTCTAGTTTAATTGCCATAAAATGCCAAATAATGTTACTTGATCATTTCGAAGCGTTTGTTATGGTTCCTTGGGACGTATTTGATGTCCCGGACAAATATAATGTTATCCAATACCGGCCCCATTCCAAGGCGTCCGACCTGGACCATGGCAGGCGATAATACAGGCACGACTTGCGGAATTCCAGTTTAATTGCCATAAAATGCCAAAAAATGTAACTTGATCATTTCGAAGCATTTGTTATGGTTCCTTGGTCGTATTTAATATCCCAGAAAAATATCACGCGATCTGGTATCGGCTCCGTACAAAGGCATCCGGCGTGGACCATGGCAGGCGATAATACGGGCACGACTGGCGGAGTTCCAGTTTAATTGCCATAAAATACCAAAAAATGTAATTTGATCATTTCGAATAATTGGTTGTTCCTTGGGTGGTATTTAATGTCCCGGACAAATATAATGATATCCAATACCGGCTCCATTCCAAGGCGTCCGACCTGGACCATGGCAGGCGATAATACAGGCACCACAGGCGGAATTCAAATTTAATTGCCATAAAATACCAAAAAATGTAATTTGATCATTTCGAATAATTGGTTGTTCCTTGGGTCGTATTTAATGTCCCGGACAAATATCATACGATCCGGTACCGGCTCCGTACCAACGCGTCCGGCCTGGACCATGGCAGGCGATATTACAGGCACAACTGGCGGAATTCCAGTTTAATTGCCATAAAATGCCAAAAAATGTAACTTGATCATTTCAAAACGTTGCTTATGGTTCCTTGGGTCATATTTAATGTCCCGGAAAAATATCATGCGACCCGGTACCGGCTCCGTACCAACGCGTCCTGCCTGGACCATGGCAGGCGATAATACAGGGACGACTGGTGGAATTCCAGTTTAATTGCCATAAAAGGCCAAAAAATATAACTTGATCATTTCGAAGCGTTGGTTATGGTTCCTTGGGTCATATTTGATATCCCAGACAAATATCATGTGATTCGGTACCTGCTCCGTACCAAGGCGTCTGGCCTGGACCATGGCAGGAGATAATACATGCACGACTAACGGAATTCCAATTAAATCACCATAAAATGCCAACAAATGTAACTTGATCATTTCGAAGTGGTTATTACGGTTCCTTGGGTCGTATTTGAGGTCCTAGACAAATATAATGAGATCCGGTACCGGCTCCGTACCAAGGCGTCCGGCATGGACCATGGCAGGCTATAATACATGCACGACTAACGGAATTCCAGTTTAATTGCCATAAAATGCCAAAAAATGTAATTTAATCATTTCGAAGCGTTGGTTATGGTTACAAGGAGCGTATTGGATGTCCTGGAGAAATATCATGCGATCCGGTACCGGCTCTGTACCAAGGCGTCCGGTCTGGACCATGGAAGGCGATAATAGAGGCACGACTGGCGTAATTCCAGTTTAATTGCCATAAAATGCCAAAAAATGTAACTTGATCATTTCGAAGCGTTGGTTATAGTTACTTGGGTCGTATTTGATGTCCCGGAAAAAAATCATGAGATTCGGTACTGGCTCTGTACCTAGCCGTTCGGCCTGGACCATGGCACACGATAATACAGGCACGACTGTCAGAGTTCCAGTTTAATTGCCATAAATTGCCAAAAAATGTAACTTGATCATTTCAAAGCGTTGGTTATGGTTCTGTGGGTCGTATTTGATGTTCCGGACAAATATCATGAGATCCCGTACTGGCTCCGTACTAAGGCGTCCGGCTTGGACCATGGCAGGCGATAATAAATGCA
>ML346930.1:0-19833 GCA_005239505.1 Nicotiana paniculata | reverse complement strand
AAAAGGGTAAACCAACTAGATCTTTTCAAAGAGAGGGGTTGACTTCAGAGGCGGAAGGAACAGAAGCAAATGAAGATGAAGAGGCATGAGCGGCTGGACTCTCACCATATGTGAAGAGAGGTTATGACCCTGTTGAGCCTTCTCCATGGCTTCCTTAGTTATGGCTATTTCAGCACTAAGGTCAAAACCCTCTTGACTCATCTCCATCAATGTGTCAAGGCGAGAATTCATATACGCCCAGCTCACATCGACAACATCCACCTCTTCCAAATCTTCATAATCTTGTGCCCACACTTGAAGTTCAGATCTCAGTCCTTCCTTCTCCTCCTCCGCAGCTTCATGAGCGGCCCTTAATGGAACAATCGACTCCTCTAAAGCTTGAGCTTTGTCTAAAGCCCTTCGAAGATCTTCTTGAGTGCGAGTGAGTGATTGCACGAGCTCTCCTTAATATTCTTCCTTCTGCCCCAACAAGTTCTTTAAGTCTATAATCTCCTCTGAGGCAAGGGACAGGAGCTCCGCAAACAAAGACTCCATAACACTCTTGTCTTTGTCAGCTTGACTGCAACAAGCCCGCTCCACCGCTAGCTCTTCTTCCATAAGTATCATCTTCCGCTTCAAGGTACTCATCTCTNCCAATTATCAACTTCTGCCTGCAACTCTCTTGTCTCTTGGTCTGTGTTTGAAATCCTCTTCATAAGCTCCATGCCTATGAGGTTAATCTATAAGAAGTAAACCAGTTAGATATGGTAAATTTCATATACGAGAGTGAAAGACGATAACTTACACCATACCTTCAAAGAAGTATGCACGTCCTCATTTGCCTATGTAAGAGCACCGTGGCTAGCTAGCTTTGCTTTCTCAGCGGGACCTATTAAAGTCTTGAGCCACACTTCAGGCTCACCTGTCTTCTTGAAAAGGTTTAAAAACATGACTCTTGCTTTCCAATTGGCTGTTTTTGCATTAATTGCTACTTCATTGATCTTATTGATTAGCGTACCCGTTGTATTTGCTTCTCCTGATGGCTGGTCAAGTAACAAAAATGTTGTATTTTCTGGTACTTCACTTACCGTGGGTCTTTACTTGCCAACCGTACCTCCTAGTGAGGTACTTTCCAAGATATTTCTTCAGAAGGAGCAACAGATAACAATTTTTCTACCCAATCACGAATATCGGAGACATTCTCGACAGTATTCATGATTGCTGAAAGAAGAAAAATAAACAGACACGGTGTTAAATAAAACATCTCAAGTAAGAACAAGAAAAAGTAAATGTGAGATAAAGCAAACTCACGTGTGCGATTCCACTTCTCAGGGACCCACAATTGATTACTCGAACGTTATGTAACTGAACCCCTATTTACCATTATCCTTTGTAACGCCTCATTAATGTCATAATTAGTCAGTAATGAGTAACCATAGCAGCAGTCGTACGTTATAAGAATCTCCTATATAAGGGAGGGGAATACAGCTTGTAAAGGCATCTGATTCTCGAAATACAATCAACCACGATCTTTTATTTCTGTAATATTGTCTATTATTCATTTTTCCATTATCTCGATTATCAGTAACCCATATTCATCTTAAAAATAAGCTTTAGTCAAAGGGTCTAATTCTTTGGTTAAATAGGTAGGCCAATAAAATCCATATTTAAGAACCTTTAAAGCAGTTCTCGCCCCACCATGATGACCACCGTAGGGCGAGGAATGGCAAGCATCAAGAATACTCATTTGCTCCTCTTCCGCAGAACACATCTCCGGATCACACCATCATTACAAATCTTGAACAAATATGGCTCGTACCAATATTAATCCAAGTTGTCCCGTTTGAGTTTCTTCCTTTGGTTAGAAGAGAACTAACTCAGGACAATGCCAGTCACAAGAAAGTTAGCCACATGGGCTAACCAAGTCATACCATTCAAAGACACGAATATAAGTTGTTCATCCGAAAATGAATCATTAATTTTGAGGCCATCATGGGGCCTCCCCTCCTCATCTAAGAGGGATAAGTGATCCGCCACTTGATTCTCACTCCCTTTTCGATCAATTATTTCAAGGTCAAACTCTTGAAGCAAAAGAACCCATATCATCAACCTAGCCTTAGAGTCCTTTTTGGTTATCAAGTAACGGAGTGTTGCGTGATCAGTGTGCACAATCATTTTGGAACCCATGAGATATGGCCTGAACTCTTCCATGATGAAGACAATGGCTGATAACTCTTTTCCAGTCACCATATAATTGACTTGGGCGTCATTCATAATTTTGCTTTCATAATAGACCGGATGAAATATCTTGTTGATCCTTTGCCCCAGAGTCGCTCCTAGCGCAATGTCACTAGCATAGTACATGAGCTCAAACGGTAAGCTCCAATTGGGTGCGGTAATGATTGGAGTGGTAGTCAATTTATACTTGAGAAGCTCAAAATCTTTCATGCAATCTTCATTGAACACAAACATTGCATCCTTTTCTAGCAGCTTGTACAAGGGGTTTACCACTCTTGAGAAATCCTTGATGAACCTTCGGTAGAACCCCACGTGACCAAGAAAGCTCCTAACTACCTTGGCGTAAGTAGGAGGATGGAGCTTTGAAATCACTTTAATCTTCGCTTTTTCCACTTCAATACCTTTCTTTGAGATCTTATGGCCGAGGACAATGCCATCCTCGACAATAAAGTGGCATTTTTCTCAATTGAGCACTAGGTTGGTCTCTTCACATCAGGCCAACACTTTGTCAAGATTATCCAAGAATTCTTCAAAGGAGTCCCCCACAACACTAAATTCATCCATGAACACTTCGAGGAAGTCCTCCACCATATCCATAAATATAGCCATCATACACCGCTGAAAGGTAGCCGGCGCATTACACAAACTAAATGGCATCCGTGAGAATGGAAATGTGCCATACGGACATGTGAAGGTGGTTTTCTCTTGGTCTTCTGGTGTAATGAGAATCTAGTTGTACCCTGAGTATCCATCCAAAAAGCAATAATAGGCACGCCCGACAAGTCTATCCGACATTTGATCAAGAAAGGGAAATGGAAAATGGTCGTTAAGGGTCACTTTGTTCAGCTTTCGGTAATCCATGCATACCGTCCATCCGGTTACAGTTCTAGTGGGGATCAACTCATTTTTCTCATTTGTGACCACAGTCATACCCCCTTCTTCGGCACACATTGTACTGGTGAAGTCCATGAACTATACGAAATGGGGTACACAACCCCTGCATCAAGCCACTTGATAATTTCCTTCTTGACGACCTCTTGCATAGCCTCATTAACCTCCTTTGATGTTCCATGGAGGGTTTGGCATCATCCTCTAGTATAATTTTGTGCATGCAAAAGGCGGGGCTTATACCCCGAATGTTAGCCAAAGTCCATCCAATTTCCTTTTTCCTTCTTTGAAGCACCGCAAGGGTGGAGTTTACCTGTACTTTAGTTAAGCATACAGAAACAATAACATGGAATGTAGAAGAAGGGCCTGAGAATTCATACCTGAGGTGCGAAGGCAAAGGCTTCAACACCAATGTTGGTGGCTCCTTGATTGAGGGCTTTGTTGGTGGAGTCTTCCGATTTTCCAAGTCCAAGGAAATTTTACGGGGCCCATATGAATAGGAACCCATTCCTTGCAAGGCATTTGCACATTCAATCAATATTTCCTTTTAATCATCCTCATGGTTTAACAACACATCTTCCATAGGGTCTTCCACATTGATCATGGCACTCGTTTCATCAACTATCACCTCCGTCACAAGATCCACAAAAGAGAAAACTTCATTGCTATTTGGTTGCCTCATTGATTTGCACACGTGGAATACAACTTTTTCATCGCCCACCCGTAAGGTGAGCTCCCTTGCTTCCACATTACCCAATGCCTTCCCTTTTTCTAGGGAAGGTCTCCCCAATATTATAGGAACCTCATAGTCAACTTCGCAATCGAGAATCACAAAATCTGCGGGCAAAATAAACTTATCGACCCGGACTAGAACATCATCAATAATACCAAGCGGCCTTATCATTGCCCGATCCGCCATTTGCAATCTCATGGAAGTAGCTCTCGGTTTCCCAATACCTAGTGTCTTGAATACGGAATATGGCATTTAATTAATACTTGCTCCCAAATCACGCAAGGCTTTTGCAAAATCGGCACTACCAATGGTGCATGGAATTGTAAAGGCACCGGGATATTCAAGCTTTGGAGCCATCGAGTGCACAATGGCACTCACTTGATGAGTCATTTTCATGGTCTCTCAATTCATAGATCTGTTCTTAGTTACCAAGTCCTTCATGAACTTGGCATATCCCGACATTTGTTTTAGAGCTTCCACCAAGAGCATATTGATTGACAAACTTTTCACCATCTCAATAAACTTCTTGAATTGGTTTTCATTATTCTTCTTTGCAAGCCTTTAAGGATACGGTGAAGGAGGCCTTGGCTTTAGGAACTACCATTTTTGGTATGTCTATCACGTCTTCCCTAAACGGGTTCACATCATTTTGGGTCTCCTCCACGTTGTCATCATATTGGTCCACACTTCATCATTCACATTCTCATCATTGGCTTGAACCTCATCATCTTCTTGCAACATAAGATCATTATTCATAATTTTCTTCGGATTAGAGGTACGTGCATATCCACCTCTACCTCTTCTTGTGGTCACCGCCATAGCATGGCCTATAAATTTCCCACCCTTCGGGTGTACTAGTGTATCACTTGGTAGCGCCCCCTTAGGGAGAGTATTCAATGCTTGATAAATTTGACCCATTTGTACTTTCAAGTTACAGATTGAAGTGGTATGGGGAAGCTATTTGGGCATCAGATTCGGCATTCCTTTCCATCATTTGTCTAAACATACTCTTTATCCGGCCCATCTCATTGTTTGAAGAACTTTTCCCTTGAGAAATGGAGGCGGATTGTTGGGTTGTTGATACACCAGGGGTCTTTGAAAGCCTGACCCCCGGTTTCCTTGGTTGTTATTATTATTCCAACCCCGTTGGTTTCCATTGCCTCCCCAATCGTTATTGTTGTTCCCCCAATTCTAATTGTTGTTCCCCCAATAGTTCGATTTGTTGTTGTTGCCATTGTTACAATTCCCTTCGCCTTGGTTTCTCCAGCTTTGATTGTTCCCTTGCGATCTCCATTGTTGATTTGGATATTGCTCCGTTGATCTTGGTAGTTATTGGCATATAAAACTTCCTCACTTTAATCATCATAAGAATCGTCTTGGTTGTAACCACTACCTCTTTGCTTATATTGATCTTGATTGTTTTGCACTTGTTGATCATGCCATTAGATTCACCCCTTCCATGGTGCTTACTTGCTTTGGCCCCTGAACTTGCTGAAGTTGAGCCTTTGCTAGCTGATTCATAGTGGTTGTCAACTCTGGTATGGCTTGTCCGTGATCATGAAGTTCCTTATGAAGGTTGATGACATTAGGGTCACCTTGTGGAACGTTTGCCCGAATTTGCCAAGTTGAGGAGGTGTCAGCTATCTAATCTAATATGTCACATGCATCGGCATAAGGAACTTTCATGAAACTTCCCCCTGCTAGCTGATTCACCACGCACTGTTTGGTTGTGTTGATACCCCTATAAAATGTTTGCTGGATCATTGCTTCAGTCATATCATTGTTGGGCATTCTTTTACCATTGTCCAATACCGCTCCCAGATTTCATGTAAGGGTTCATTTGGCTCTTGTTTAAAGGCTAAGATCTAATCCTGTAATACTGCCATATGACCCAAAGAGAAAAACTTTGCTATGAGGTTATCAGTTAACTCATCTCAAGTGGTGATGGAATTTTTGGGTAGCCTCTCGAGCCAATCCAAAGCTTTCCCTCTAAGTGAAAATGAGAACAACTTCAATCTCAGAGCATCCTCAGATACATTCATCTCTTTCCTCCCCTAGCATGTGTTTACAAAACCCTTTAGATGCTTGTATGTATTCTGATGGGGAGCTCCAGTGAAGAAGCCCCTTTCCTCCAATAGGGTCAGCATGACATTTGTAATCTGGAAATTGCCCGCCCGAATCCAGGGCGGGTCAGTTGCACGTGCGTAGCCTTCATTGGGTAGCACCCGGTGTGCTACCCTTAGAGGAGGTGGGGGAGGGTTCTGCACATTGTCATTATCCTGGAGTCCTCTTCTTTAGACTTGAGGTTCTAGATTAACCTCATCCATATTATTGTCATCTACCCCCTCCCCCGGAGGAATATTTTCGAGAGCATCATTAAGAGCCATTTGGTACCTAAAGCGATTGACACACAAAAGTTACACAAAACGGAATGAAAGAAAAACAAAACACATAAATAGTTAGATAGATAGCTAAAACCGTCTAACTTCCCGGCAACGGCGCTAAAAAGTGATCGGTACCAAACCTACACCACTATAGAGTAGCGAGGATGGTCCATGCCGTTTTACTCAACAAGGTCGGGATCGATTTCCACAGGGAGTTAATTGATTTGGAGTTAGGAATGTAACTAATCTAGATGCGTGTGTTGTTCCTAATTGCACTTCCAAAAATTATTGTGATTGATTCTACTTTTAATTCTATACTATAGTATGCTAAGAGTAAGCTAAGTAGAATATTTTTGGTGATAGTTTTCAAGTGTTTAAAAGGCACTAGGGTAGTGACTTCTGCCTAGGGGTGGTGCACAACACGCCCATAAACAAGACTCTACTAGACACAACTTGTAGACTCCTTAGGACAGAACTGCTCTAATACCACTTTTGTCACGACCCAAACCGGTGGGCCACGACTCGTACCTGTACCTTACTCAACCGAATACCAACATAACATATTTTTTTCATTACATCAATATGGGTAAATGGGACAAGAGGGTTGTATGAGGTAATAATAATAAAACATGAGAGAACACTCGAACATAAAATGACCCAACCTGATATACTACTTATACATATGACGTACAGGCCAATAAGACCAAAATAATCACTCGTACACTGAACATAGGCCGACAAGGCTGTACAATCTTTCATATATATAACATATGTCTACCAGCCTATAAAGGTACATAAACGTCATAAGGCCAGGAAAAGGCTCCAACATACCAATCAATACATGTCTAAATCATACTAACCAAATAAGCAACTCCCGAGCAAATGGAGCGCACCAAAGTTAAAATGTCCACTGTCAAAGTTCTAGTGGATGTTGTTGTCTAGAACAAATGGATATTGTTTCAACTTGATGTCGACAATACTTTCTTACATGGTGACCTTAATGAGGAGGTCTACATGAAGTTGCCTCCTGGTTAGTCAGTCCAGTTTCTGTCCCTTCTGGTTTTATGGTGTGCAGACTTCAAAAGTCTCTTTATGGATTGAGGCAAGCTTCGAGACATTGATATGTCAAATTGTCCCATTCTTTCTCTTTAAGAGGTTATTCCCACTCTTTGAATGACTATTCTTTATTTATAAAATATTCTGGTGCTTCTTTTGTGGCTATTGCTATGTATGTGGATGACATCATTTTGACTAGTCTGATGATGCTTAATTATCTGCTCTTAAGTCTTTCCTTCATGATCAATTCAAAATCAAAGACTTAGGGATTCTTCTCCTTCTCTCTCGAAACCTAGCTCAAGTTTTTCTTAAATCTATGTTGATTTCCGTTGTTAACATCTACTACCATTTATGCTTTGTCTAAATTACGTAAAGACTATTGTGGAGCTGTTTCGATGACCGCTTTGGAATAATTCACCTTAATTGACTTCTCTTCTTTAAATAATTCCTTTTTATCAGCAGAAAAGAAAAACAATGAACTAATGTTTATTCTAAGTTACAAAAGTTTTCTCCTTTCATTTATTATAGATTAGGTAAGCAAACTACTTTTCTTTCAATAAATAAAAAATAAAAAAATTTACGTCTCATTTTACTCAATTAGTATGAGATAATGAGATGTTGACATAACGTGTTCTGTGCGGGCCTTCCAAACAAGACCTTTTTGCTGACAGAATAGTAGGACTTAATTTATTGTTATATATTCTTAAGTTCACATATCATTTTACTGATTTATTTAGTCACGTATGTACCACTTGTAAGTGCGTGCATTGGTCTGAATTTAATTGGGGTTGTTTGAGTGCGTCATTTTGAGAATGCTATGCCGTCCACTGATGGTTTTAAAATGAAAGACTGTAGATGGTCTACTCAATTCAATCCCTTTGAAAGTGCCATATCTGAGCTCATCATCTAGTGATCTTCCCTTTATTTTTTCCTTACCGTCTCTAACTTTAATCACTAAAATATTAGTAGTAAGTTATTATCCCATTATTTACCTTGTAAATGTTATGACAATTATATTTGATTGTGTTGTCTTAAAAATATGTGATTTATTTTTATACTAGTTGTTAGGCAATAGATGCTAAGTGTGAGCTAGGGGAATAAGGTAAGGGTAAAGAAAACTGGTGATAAGCAAACCATGCTGTTATGAAACAGGGTGTTGAGCTGGCCGAAACAAGGCCTCGAGGTCGAACTATAACGCCTAACAGAGGGCGGTTGATGGAGGAATAACAGTATGGAGAGCCTCGAGGATAGCCCTTTATGTTCAATGATGAACAATAAATGAAGAACAATTAATGCACCGGAGTCGAGCACAATGAGCCTTTGATGTGCTTCCTCGAGGGATACACCTCGGGATCGACCAATAAATTTCCCTTCAAACTCCTCAAGATCAGTCATGGAATGCCATAACGGTCCCAAAATCGGACACCCCGATTTTGGCCGTACACACCCATCTCGAACTCAAAGTCACCCGACACTGTGTCCAGCCTAAAACTCAAACAATGAGACCTCAGCATATAACTTTTATTAAGTGTTTGCAAGACAGTTCTCTATGTCTTTTTTTTGTTTTTGGTTAAAAGGGAAATTATATTCATAACTACTAGATGTCCCATTGGGAACATCGATTGTGGTAGAGATAGTAACGACATTAGTAGAAGTAGGAGTACTAAGTTCAGAACAGCTAAGTACACATAGGTTAGAAGAGTTGCGAACTTTATTACAAATAACTCCTTTTAATAGATTTTTCTATATCATCTGATTTATCGGGTTCAAAGTGTACTTTGTTAGCTTTCGTATGATGTCATGTTATTTTTCGACCCCAACACTTATTACAAATACAATACTAGTAATATGCTTAGTAGAAACTATTTATTGCAAATCCCGAACTAATAATATGCTTAGTTACGTTCCCTCAACGAGCACCTGCAATCAGAAATCAAGTTGTTATAGATAGGACTATGAGTTTCAAATAGTTGGAAGACCTCAGTGGAATCACTACCAATTTCCAGCGGGGTCAAGTTTTGGTCCATGCTAGACACTTCTCTAATGTTTTGCTCGACTCCGTCAGTATACCAAAATATTGTTACTTGAAGAAAATTAATGAGCGTAAAAAAGAAAATGCAAGCGTGGAAGTAGAGTAAAAATTGGAGGACAAATATCCATGCGTGTAAGCCCCATGAATATTTAGTTTTTAATATTTTGTAAATTTATAAAATAAATTTATAAATAAAACAAATATTAAAATTATAGAAATTCAAGAAAAATAAAATTTAATAGGAGAATGAACATATATAGTATAAACATGCTAAGATATGCATGAATTATACAAAAGAATAACTTTTTTTAACTTGAAAAAGTGAAAAACGTAAAAAATGCATTACACCTATGGAACATACTTAGAGTTGTAAAAATGATATGCTAGTTCCCAATAATTCAAAGAATAAAAATGACAGTAATATAAGGTTATTGTTTAAAACCATAAAACTAGATAACAAATCACAAATACTCATTGTAATACAAATATCTAGAATAGAGTCTTCAAAATAATATCTAAACTAGAGTGATACCAAAAGAAATTCTAAAATAAAAAAACTAACTTGAAAAGAAAAAATTATAGAATGCAATAAAAATACTTGAAGGAAATTAATGAGCGCAAAAAAGGAAATGCAAGCGTGGAAGCAGAGTAAGAGTTGGAAGACAAAACTCTTTGCTTTGTAGTTTGCACTTAGCAGACAAAGGTTTAATGTGTATTTGTTACTTAGCGAACGACAAATATAAAAGATTATGAAATTAGGATAAACAATAAGAGAAAATCATTAACTTGTGAGATTTTAAATTTTTTAGTTTACTATGAGTTAACTTTTGGATATTTAAGTTAAACAAAAGTATTAAGCAATTTTAAATCAAATTAATTAAGAGAAGTCCTCGAGACTTATGCCCAAATGAACGCCAGAATATTGAAACTGATGTCTAGGCGAATGCCTGGAAGATTGTGACTTACTCTCCATAATACTTATGCCCCGTCAAGCTTTTTGGTACGGTTTGTCCTTAGATTCACTAAGAAAACGCCTTTTAAAGCACTGCCCCTAAAAGTATTCTCTAGGCTTGATTTGGCAGTTAACTCATTGACAGCTCTATTTTTATTTATTTATTTCTTTATTCATTTATTTATTTTGAGAAACACCTAATTGGTTTCGATGTTCTTCAAAACAGTGACAATATGCTTTTCTGGGACTGCTGAACTGAAAAGTAAAATTGGAAGACTGGGTTGCAGTGACAGATCTAGGATTTTGTGCAAGCGAGTTCAATCTTAGAAGTGCATAATTTTAATCGTAAAATAGTAGTTGTCAAGCGGGTTCAAATAAAATATTTATACAAAATTTACGTTGCTTCAATCGTAATTTATACGAATACACAATATTATTTTTGGTCAAGTGGGTTCAACTGAACCCGCTTGCCACCACGTGCGTCCGCCGCTGCTGGGTTGAACGTTATACATAAGGTAATCGAATTACATTCACGATTCACCTAAGGTAGCGTCTTGTTTCCTTATAGGTTTAAGTCCCAAAAAAGCTTATTTCATCTTCTGAAATTACAAACTTTGTAAAAAATTTAAGAACATACTGTTAGATAAAGCAAAATTTTCTTTTCAAATATGAATTTTCATACATACCTTTGAGAAATTTTATTTTTACCTATTCTAATTTTAAATTGAAATTCACCTAATATAGCTGTTTTTCATGCTCAAGTAACTATAACTATGTTTCACCTAATCAAAACAAAAAGTAAACTTCTCACAGTGATCCCTAAATGGTTCTTCCAACATTAAATCTAAGCACTGACAAAATCCAATTGGCTAGCAAAGAGGAGACTAATTTTGTTGTGCTTCTCCACTCAATTTTCTCTGTGTTATTCAATACATAGAAGCCAAAATGCAGTGACGTAGTGTGGACAACGAGACCAATAACATTCATCTGACTTCCGATCTCTCCAACTAAATCATTCATTTGCATTCAAAATTCTTAAGATTTTCTAATTGGGCCACTAAAGAGTGACATTCTCCAACGTAAAACTATCAATAGTTGAAACCAGGCTTTGAGATTGATTAATAATGATAATTATCTTGTCAATGTTACTGTTAACTGAATTTGATTATGTTTTAATGAGTCTGTATCTCAGTTTTCACCAGGTGAAGATTGATTGTACAAAAATTGAGCCGGACGAGCCGGCAAGGCTAAGTGACATCCATGACATAGTCGCCACTCATGACCATTTTTTTTCCTTTTTAAATCTTTTTTATTATTTTATAGAGTGAAAGGAGGAAAGGGGAAAGGAATACTACGTGTTTATCCGTAAAACGGTACAGTTGAATTTGTAACGTGCTCTATAGACACGTGAATTAACTTGATCCAAAAATATGAAGTATATAATAATGGAAACAAGATTATGAAATTATCTTAAAAGAAATATAAGTTTGGTTGTATGATGAGCTTCTCTGAAAGCAATAACATAAATAATATTAAGAACAAAAACAAGCTTGAGATTTTACAGTATGAGAGCAAACTATAGCCTTTGAGTATAAATAATTTTCCGTCTCTTACACTGGATACTAATTCTCCTATTTATAACTCTATTTAGGGAGACAAGATCCCTAAATCAAGCTCATATTGAATGAGAATAAAACTGTCATAGATGACTGCATAACAGTTAGCTATTAATACAAAGATCTTTTGTAACGGCTACCATTGAATGATGTCTTTCTCAACTAGTGTCTTCCTTTCATATCTTTGTTCTCAGTTTCTATGCCTTCGGAACTCACACAGCACCGGTCACATGCTTGTATCCGGTGCCAACTATTTACTGACTCACATCTTACATGTCTTCAGTTTCACGTGTCATCTCGTTATTCGTCCAACTGTTGCTAACCAGTTTTACCCTATACAGATAGTCCTCCTACTTTTCGACGACAATATTTTAGTGTTACCATGAAGTAGATAAAACTTACTTTCTTAGCTAGTAAGTATCTGAATAGTTTCTAACATTTAAAAGGACGCACGTCTCTTCGTATTTAATGACTCGAACACGTGTTGCCCGGTATTTGGCAAACATTTTTGCCAGTTTCTAAGGTAATAATGACCATGAATTATGCCGCTAATAAACTTCTCCCCTATCTTCAATTTTACTTTTCACTTTACAAACTCTTATTCTTCTTCGAATTATCTTAGAACCCTACTGAAAAATTTATCTTTCTCAGAGAAATCTCCCTTCTCAAATTTTTTTACCATCATGTCTTCTAACTTTATTGTCCCCAGAAACACCAGCCTTCTCTTCGGAGGTGGCCCTAAAAAGAACAAAGCAAAAGAAGTTGATATCGAATTTGAATGTCCTACCGTGAACTCCATCATACTTCAACTTAACACCCAGTCCGACCTTCAAGTCCAAAAAGAACCTGTTAATTCCAAAAATGACATACACTGGCCTACTCGTAGGTACCCTTCTTCCATTCGTCTTGCTAATCTTCCCGTTGTGAAAGGACGATTGCAAATGGAATAACATTGAAATCTTCGCCCACAGTGAGGGGGAAAGGGTCACCTTCTCCAAACCAGGGTTCATATATGTTTGTACATATCATTTCACTTTGGGATTGGGTCAAGGAATAGACCCAATAATTTTAGAATTCTGCTATCGCTACCAAATATGTTTGGCTCAAGTAGGCCCATCAATATGGCGTACGATATCTTGCCTCCGAAAATTATGCTCCAAGACCGGGGAATACCCTAACTCTCACACACATGATCAACCTCTACTCTCCAAAAATCTTCCATGGGGGTGGGCTAAAGCTCAGCAAACGCAGTCACCACGCCCTCCTTACCAATATTGATGATGAAAACAGTCGTGGCTGGATGGAATGGTTCGTTGTCATCTCTACCAGGGATATTCTCCTGACAACAACACCTGTTATTCCTGAATCGTGGAACCTTTTTCGTAAGTCTTCGGATATACTTACCTTTCCATGTTTAAAAAGACTTTCCTCCTTCATTAACTTTGTATTTTCCTTTTTCCAACTACTCATTTGGAACCACCATAGGTTCAAAACAAGCGCCAATGGGTAAAAATAATTTTTGACATTTCTACACTAAAATCTTGAAGGAGAAAAGAAATGGCTCCCAGAATTAATTGGAAAGCCAAAAGCCATGGTAAGTAAGGGTTCTTCCTTCCTTCTTTCGTCTTCTCCATGACTCATAATCAATTTGTTAACTCTTTTTTTTGTAACACACAGGACTTTCGAGGGGATCCGTTGTCTGCCCTCCATTGAGGTTGTCGATGACCCAGAGGAAGCCTAACGGGAATTGCAAAATGTCCTTAACTGCAGGAGAGCTTGTGAATCCACTCTCGCTTCCGGTGAAGATGCCTCTCCCAGGAGTCCTCATCCCAAATACAAGAAACCAAAGAGAAAATATACCTCCTCGGCTGGGACTTGAGAGAAGAATTTGAAAGAAACACCAATCGTAACCGATGATTAAGCGACTTCCCTTTATAGAAGAAAAAATCTTCATCAACTCTAGCGGATGCTTAACTGGGTGAGCTTCAAACTCAATTATCGGAAGAAGTCCAAGGACTCTTTATAAAAGTGGGATTGGCTGAAAATGTTGCATCTCATTTTCAAATCCCCATTGTTGCTTCCGCTCAAAGGAGTTCTACCCTCGATGTTACTTCGCCATCAACTTATGAGCCATCTACTAGCGCATCTCCTTCAACACCAGCTACCCCCTCTCCCCCGGCCCCATCTGAACAGATAGAAGATGTTCCTTCCCCACGGTCACCTGACTATGGAAATTTGAGAAATACTTACCCAATACCCACTCAAAACTCTAATGTAAAATAGAGTCATTCTCATAGTTTTGATTGAGTACCACATACGTTCCAAGCCAGTGGAGGTTGCCAACTATCTGAAGTCGCTGGCCACGAAAATGGACAGGAGAAAAATGGACTCTCTTTCTCCCGAGTGTCTGATAAATAACAACATGCATTGTTCGGTTCATGGATCGATTTAACCTTCTTCTCTACCCATTTTTTTGGTTAGACTTTACCTTTCTAGGCTAACCTTCTTGCTTCCGAGGTCATGCGAAGGTTGATTTTCGATAAAGAAGAATTTTCTACGGAAGGAAATTAAATTTTAGCTGAACGAAACCAACTTGCTGAGTACCTCCTTATTTCGGAAGAAAAAGATACCAAATGAGCGAGCTCGAGGCTCGATTGAAGAAATCTGAGCAAGATAGAATAGCCCACAACCAAGAAGCTGCCCAATTACATGATGATCTGCATGATGACTTAACTGCACAGCCAAGCGTGAGTATGCTTTTATGGAGAAAATCAACAACTTAGAAGCAATGTTACGCTTGAAAACTAAAGAAGCTAATTCCGCCAAGGAGAAGAGCGCCAAAATGGAAGAAAGGATCAAATGGGTGATGGAGTAGAACCAACTTCATGTGACAACCAATGTTGAGCTTGATTCCAGGATCTATATTGTGAAAGCTGAAAATGATAAGCTCATATTATTCAGCGGGCATAAACTATCATCTAATGCTACCCGATTATTATGTTGAAGTTGTTTACCTAAAGCTTTCTAATTTGATTCTAAGTCGTGTCATATCCGTGCACTACCCGTCCCATGCCTATGGTCCTGGAGGCTTTGGACCTATATTTGGGTAGTTCTATATTTACTTAGGTTGCTGAAAATGATAAAAACTAATCGCACGTACAAAACAAACAGGACTGCACATAATAACAAAGAGTGGCTCATATTAGCCTCCACACGTAAACAAAGAAACACGCAGACTGATAAGAAGTAGAATAATTCGAACTTAAGACTTAGAGTCCTTTGGTCCTATAGGCATGATCTCGATGTGATTCCAGTATCAAACAGGTAATGCTGCATTTTTAGGCGAATGTACGGGAAGATTAAATCGTTATAAATCCTATAGGAATGGTTTCTAAGTGATTCTGATATTTTAGAAATGTACAACAACGAATTTGAAGATTACAAACCTATAGGCATGATATCTAGATTGTTTGCGCAAAAGGCAGTGAAACGACCCCAGAATCATGAATTACCAGCGCTGATTTTATAGATGAGTTTCTTAGGCAGGTGACAGTGTCCTAGAAGCATGATATCTGAAAGTTGGAAATTGATTTTATATAGTTTTATCCATATAGGCGTGCTATCTACACGAAGCAGTACAAACAATATGGGCAGCTGATTGATTATTAAACTTATAGGCATGGTATCAAGATAAGCAGTACAATGATAATTGAGGCAATTGATAGACTAATCATTCAGAGTCCTATAGGCATGGCACCTAGGTAAGTAAAATATTGCATTGCTACGCCCTATAGACATGCTATATAAGAAAGCATAGTAGTAGAAATAGGTACGACAAATACTTGAAATAGCATGCATTCGCAAGTTAAGTGATGTGTGTGCGTATGACTCCTATAGGCAGGCTTTCTACTCACGAAGTTAAAAATATGTAAAAGCAAATAACGAAAATGTAAAGACCCGACCAGTCGTTTTGAGCATTTTCACTTTTCTCGATAGTTTGTGGGCATGAGTAGCTCCGTATGATGTATTATGACTTAGCGGATCGTCGATTTTGGCTTTCAGGTTATTCAGAATCGGTTTGGAAGAATGATTTCATTGTTGAAGCTTTAAGTTGAAAGAGTTGACCAAGTTTGACTTTTCAAGAATTTGACCCCGGAACGGAGTTTTGATGGTTCCGTTAGGTCCGGATGGCGATTTTGGACTCGGGTGTATGCCCGAATTTACATTTTGATGTTTCTAGAAGGTTTACAAATTGGCAAAAATTTGAAAATTGAAGGCTTAGACAAACTTCAAGTGACATTGCGTCGCTTCAAGGAATGGGCACTGGACCATGTACCTCAAGAATAGAACAGCGAGGCCGATGCACTTGGAAAGTTCATAAGTTTGACTGGAAGTTTACTTTGAGAATGTCGGATTTAGATTGTAGTTTCGTGAATTGGAATAGCTTCGTCATGTCATTTGCGACTTGTGTGCAAATTTTGATTTCATTCTGGGATGGTTTGATATGTTTCGGCGCGTGTTTTGGAAATTTGAAAGTTCAAGTTCATAGATTTCGATTTGAGGTGTGATTCATTGTTTCAATGTTTTATGTGTATTTTGAAGCCTCGAGTAGGTTCGTGTTATGTTATGTGACTTGCGGGTATGATTGGACGGGGCCTCGAGGGGCTCTGGCATGTTTCAGATTGATTTCAGATCATTTTTCTTCAATATTGCGGCTGCTATTTCTGGTGTCCCACACCTGCGATTGATATTGCGCAGGTGCAATGGCCACAGAAGCGAAAAAGGCGTCTCAGATGGAAGAGGAGAGCTGGATGAGGAGGCCTGCAAAAGCAGAGAAAAGGGTGCAGGTGTGTCGAGTGGAAGCATAGGTGCGAGTGTCTTTGCATATGCGGAGTTTGATACTGCAGGTGCGGTGGTTGCTGGGCAACACCATTTTTTGCAGATGCGACGAATTGTTTGCAAATGCGGAAATTGCTGTGCAGAACCTATAATTCGAGGTCTTTGGTTTCTATCTTCATTTTTGGATTCTGGAGCTCGGATTGGGCGACTTTGGAGAGGATATTTTACACACAACTTTGGGTAAGTGTTCTCTACTCATTTTTGATCTTATATCATGAGTCTAACTTTGTTTATGATAAATGGATTGTGAATTTTATGGAGAAAATTGGGGGTTTTGGCCTAAAGTTTCACAGTATGAATTTTTGACTTTTGAACATCGAATTGAAGTAGAATTTGAGTTAAACTAGTATGGATGGACTCGTAATTGAATGGGTTGTCAGATTTTATGAGTTTTGCCAGGTTCCGAGGTGCGGGCCCGGGTTGGGCTTTGATTCAAGGTTTGACCTTTTTCGACTGGGATTGGTTCCTTTAGCATTGTTTGATGTATTTGAATTTTTGTTGGTTAGTTTCGAGTCGTTCGGAGGTCGGAACGCACGGGATGGCATCTTTGGAGCATCGCTTGGCTTGTTTGGCACTAGTATTGGCTTGTTTGAAGTAAGTAACTTGATCACGCTCAACTATGTCTAATAAAAGACTAAGCGGACGTTGCAAATATAATCCGGGGTATTATGCCCAGAGTCGATCCCACAGAGAATTTACGTATCAAGCAAGCTGTTAGAATACTCAACTGTCACTTGCTATTATTTAAATTACAAAAACTAAAGATTAAAACTAAAGAATAACTACGCTAAGGTGTAAACAATTGTAATAAAGATCTAAGGTTATGGTTTCCCCTGTTGGTGAATTTACTTCTCGGATACTTCATATAGCTTGATTAGTTGTTTCTATCAATCATGAACACTCTATCTACCATAAATCTCTCTCAAGTAATTATGATAATTTACTAGACGCACTCTCTCAAGTTACGCTAGCTAGATTGCATTACAGTTCACTTTAGATTACACCCGAGGTATCGTTATCTCTAATCCAACCTCTAAACCCTCATTTATCAGTTTCATCTATACTTCAGGAGTGATGTTGTTCAAACAACTACCTAAATATGCACTCTCTCTCAAGTAGATACATAATAAATAGGCACAACTAATTGATGGCCATTCAATTAACTACAACAAGAACGTAGTTGAACAAATAGAGATTAATCAACCAATTGGAATTATATTAATAACACAATAAGTTCATCCCTCAACGGGTTCTACCAAAACCCTAGATTAAATAAGTTAGCTAAATAAGTTCATAGGAATAAAATCTAAAATAACTTGCATAATTAAACTACAAAGTAATGAAGAAAATATGTACAAATTGATGTCTTGCCGTCCGAATCCCTTCTTAAGTTGTGTTTTAGGGGTCTATTTATATGTTTAGGACAAACCCTAAACGTGTAGGAGACTTCTATTCCAACAGGGAAACACATAAACTTGTCAAAACTCGAAATTGACCGAAACAGCTGCCTGGCGTTTGGATCCAAACGCCCCCTTAAGGCCAGGGCAGGCCTGGCTTTAGGAGGCAGACGCCCCCCTAACACCAGGGCCAGCCTGGATTTAGGAGGCAAACGCCCCCTAATGCCAGGGCCAGCCTGGCTTTTGGAGGCAAACACCTGGATAAGGCTAGGGTGTTCCCTCTTCGCCTTTCAAGCATATTTTCGACGTATTTTCATCCATTTAGCTCGGTTTCCATCTCCAATTCACCTACACATGAAATAAACTCCATTTCACATAAAAAGTGTATTTTTATCGTTAACGCACATAAAATATAGTGCATATAACATGTTAAACCATGAATTCTAGCCTCGCATCAATACCCTGCACTTAAACATTTGCTCGTCCTCGAGCAATTAAACTACACTTATGTACACAACTTATTAAGCAAATCTCTTAACACGTTATACCAAGAATATTTAAAACAGTTCAAGCACAAAGGTGTGACATCCTCGCCTCAATAATCAACTCACAAATACCATGCTTTATTCACAATTCACTAACTACTCTAACTTAGAGGTCAACAACATTACCTTTCCTTCATGAATCATGTGCCCTCACCAAATCAAAGAGCTAGTTCCTCACACAATAAAATTTAAGAACATTTAGGAACTCACGATAGAAAGAATTCACTCGCTCTCAGAATTAATATTCATATGTCACACAAGATGCACCATAGGCTTGCCCGTAGTGTACTACTCCACTAATCGAGCTCAGTCAGTCTAGGATCAAGTAGGACTTTATTTTGGTTGTAATGTAGGCTGCGGGACGGGTAGGATACATTTGGATATAAGAGTGACTACACCTCCCTAAGCACATTAATACATATACTTTCGCATTCAACCTCAAACTTATAATAAGCCAAACTCCATCTCCACATCGATGTTATTACCCATACTTCTTTAAGCACAATTACATTAATAGTCACCACATATATTTTTCTTTCAAAACACATAACTGTTTATTTATTTCTTTTTCTTTTCTTGTTTTCTTGTTTTCTTCTTTTTCAAGTGACTCTTACTTTTTCAAACGTGCACCTTTCTCCTTATTTCAATTATTCCCCTCTCAAACCAACCTACCACCCCACACTTTAACTTTTTCACATTTCCAGTGCTTACGAGAGTTGACAAGGTTCAAATATAAGATCGATTCAAACAAAGGGGATATGGCTTGTAATGTGGTTGCCAAAGAAACAGGAGTATAAGATCAACGGGGTTAANCAATGCACAGAATAACATACAAATCTCACACACACTTGGCACATAACTCACTCAGGATTAGATCTATCACGACACTCCAGTCAAAGCAGTTAAACAAACCTTAAGAATTCCTTATTTAAGGTATTTATCCTGGAGTCAAAAATTGAGCCTAAGCGTCACAACCAAACTACTGACTATTCTAAAGGCATTAGCACGTTTCGAGATAATGCTACTATTAAGCCCTTAACCATATGATTTATACTCATAAAAATTAAAAACTACCTACACCCGGTTCAATTAAAAACCCTTGGAAAAGAACCGT
>MDKI01213272.1:0-20353 GCA_005239505.1 Nicotiana paniculata | reverse complement strand
CTAAGGGGATGAATTCCAATTG
This sequence comes from Nicotiana paniculata, assembly GCA_005239505.1. Lineage (NCBI taxonomy): Eukaryota > Viridiplantae > Streptophyta > Magnoliopsida > Solanales > Solanaceae > Nicotiana > Nicotiana paniculata. The sequence continues at coordinate 20,331 of MDKI01213272.1, read as the reverse complement.
AAAAATATCAATTTTAGCACAAAACCCGAAATTAACCAAAACCCGAGCCCCGGGGCCGTGTCTCGGAACTCAACAAACTTTATACCAAAACGATCCTCATCATCTCATGAGTCCGTACATATAAAGAAATCTGAAATCAGAGTCCGTTTGACCCCTCAAATCATCCCTAAAAGGCCTCTTAAACTCAAGCCCTAATTTCACTTTTTTTCTACTGATTTTCCCCAATTAAACACTGTTAATTTGGTCCTTAATCACATATAATCGAGTTATTGGGTCCAATATGCTTACCTCAATGAAGAACAATCGTCTTCCCTCTTCAAAATCGCTCCAAAAGCTCAAATCTCGTTCAAAAATGGAAGAAAACTCGGAGTGCTCGTTATATATACACTGTCCAGAATTTTTGCGGTATTGTTCACGCGATACTGTTCATGCGGTACTGTTCACGCGGTATTGTTCATGCTGCTGTGAAAAAATGCAGCAGCTTTTCTTCTAGTCTAAATTGATCTGTTAACCTTCCGAAATCCACCCTCGGCCCTCGGAATCTCAATCAAATATACCAACACGTCCCAAAATATAATACTAACTTAGTCGAGCCTTCGAAACATAAAAAAATAACATCAAAACACCAAGATCACATCAAATTCAAGCCTATGAACTTTGAAATTTCTAAATTCCACCAACGATGCCGAAACTATCCAAAACACCTCCGATTGATCTGAAATTTTGAAACTGAACCCATATGGCAGAAAGAGGAAGCAGCGGGTACGTCTGTTCGGGTTCATTCATGTCCAATAAACTTCAAACAAAAGGAGATTCGGGTATCAGAGTTGAGTGGACAGGCGACGGGAGGATGGAACATAACCAAAATGACATTACGAACCTGTTCCAACTTCCAGAATTCCATTCCGACCCCGATAGCCTAGTTTCCACTGCCGAACGGAAATCGCCAAAAACTAACTTTCGCCATTTTAAGCATAATTCTACACCGGACATCACAAAAATATCCCGAACACACTCCTAAGTCTCAAATCACCTAACGAAGCTATCCAAGCCATAAAATCCGCATTCCGAGGTCGTTTACCAATAAGTCAACTCTCAGTTGACTTTTCCAACTATAAAACTATTTTTAAAGACTAAGTGTCTCAATTCTCACTACAGCCATTCTGAACCCGAGCCAACTGACTCTAACACGTCATAAACAACATGACCAACATATGACAAGGAAATAACAGTAATAATAATGCAGATTCTACAGAACAACCGACTGGGTCGTTACATTCTCCCCCACTTAAATATACGTTCGTCCTCGAACGTGCCTAAAGTTGTTCCAAACGCCACCAAAATTTCCGTGTAACCTACCATGCACATATTCGGAGGTGATCCCACGTAACCCTACCCCATATAGGTCTGATAGTACCACACAGATGAAATTTCGAAATCCAATCTTGACCCCTAAACCTTAGAACAAAATTTTCCAATTCTGAATCAGTTTACAATATCAAAATCCCACAACTACGAACTGAACAAGTGTGAACACGCTGTATCAAGCCATATCTGAACCCAAGATGAAATCACATGACTTATTACATGACTCAACTACCCATAGTGAGAACTGTTAATCACAATGGCCGCTCAAAACAACCCAATACCGGTACATATCATTTTATCAAGCAATGTCTCGCTCTAACACTCCCATATACTGTCGATGATGAAAGAAACACGTAGAAACCAGCAACCATTCGTCTGATCATCATCAATACTACTATACCATCCAGATCCATAACTTGTGCAACTCGTGCACTCAATAACAACATCCCAAAATCTCAATTTATAAACTAAAGAAGACTCACACGAGAGGACTATCCTGCCATTAACTATTACCATCACGTCATCATGTTAGAAGCCTGGCCCACACCGTAAAATCAGAACACACGAATCTGACACCAAAGGTCATACCTCTACCTAACTCTGTTGCAAAGCGTGATCCTATCCAACCGCTGGACCACATGAAATACTCCAAGACACCTTGCTCAAAATCAATAACCATGCAAAACTAGACATCAATTACTCAAAGTGCATTGCCATAACCACGAGGGAAATCAAACGATACCATGCCACCCGAACCAGAAAGAACATCACCAATACGTCTCAATCCTGCAACCCCCAATTACTTACCTTACCCAAATCTCCCTATAAAGATCAGATAGAACCACACCCAATGCACATATAACCAACGATCACAACTCCTAGAAACACCGAAAGGTAACTCATAGATCACTTCAAAACACGAATAAGCTCAATGATAATCGAATGGTACATCCCTCAACAATAGCAATTCGGAGTCAACACTTTCGACTCGGTGCAGGACACACACCCATACTGGCCTACCAATAACTCTAAGTCAACTCTGGTCACCCACAACAGGTAGATAACTCTCTGAACGTTCATAATGACTGAATCATGACATATACTAACACCTGACTAGCTTTGCTCGCATCCTCGTAGTTCACAACTACAAAAATAATTTGTTCATGAAAACTCCTAGTCTCAAAATCCACAAGGTGCACCAATTACCATATCTGATCCAAATTCCACCACTCAAATATATAACACGCCCCTAATACTTTATCATTTCACGAGGGATACCCCCATAATTCCTCTGTGTCACCAAGAAACCTTGAATATCAGTAGTCGATCCAACAAGAGAGCGTCATAATATCAATGAAGCACTCTTATTCAAACACATTTCCTCAAACACATTGTCCTTAATGAATATATACTCTCATCCAGCCACCCAATAATGGTATCCTTTACCTAATCATCTGAAACTGCCAGTTCTGACCTTCCTTCCAGAACTGAACCGTGACCTCACATATGCCACTCTCCATTATACACAAAATACTGCATACGCCATGCAATCCTATGATAAATATGAGAACTTCATGCTCCCTTCCTAGCCACAAATACGTACCCAACTAGCCAAGAACTTTCCATTTGATCCCATCTAGAAGCAAAATCACTATACATCACATGGCCCTCACGCCAGTAGAAATATACATCTCTAACCGTGGTAGAAACCATCAAGAACTCCCGAATCACATTTGTACAACACCAAACGGCCAAGACTGAATCCTTCCAACTCAACCAAGCTACGCATGCCACCAAATTCCAAGAGAATTGCTAAGAAACACCTGTAACAACTCATTACCTTATAAACACCCAAAGAACTAACTGTATCCCTTATCATGTCGATCCGATGTACTACCAAGCTGTCCTATTTATCCAAGTTCCTTCTTACTTACCTTCGAATTGATACTTCTTCTTGCCATAATACCGCAATTCTCAATCCCGACTCACCGCACGAAATCCGAGCATAAAAAAATATATCGTCTAAGGTTCATAAGCCGCTGAATACTCTCTCAAACATCCCCAAAGCACCACATCAAAAATACATACCCTGAATAGACTTCATGCGAATTTAAAGTCATTACCTTCGCTTTCCTGATACTGATGAATAGAATCCATGATAATGCAAATACACCACAAGCCTTGACACCTTCCCCGTAAATCTCAATTCTAGCCCTTCTCACACCTTGAAGATCCTCGATCGCTACATATAACCTTGAATCCGTCTGAACCATTCTCGAACGTCATTCACTCTACGCAATTTCAATTACACTAACGAAGTAAACAGAACGACTTGACCCCGCTTGCAATCCACATACTAGGAAAGTAATCCACACATTTGGAGCAACAATCAAACTCATACACTGCACACACTACCCTTTTAAGTACAACTCAATCATTCAATAAATTCCATTATCCGTAAGGTACATTACAACCTGTATCGAAGAATTTCCCGTTACTCGAGCCATTCCCAGACTCCACCTCTACAGGGCAATAACTGATTCACCAACATACCTCGAACCGAAACCAATACAACGCATAATCGTGTAATCAACTTATCAATAATGAACTCCCCCACTTGGCACAAAGCCAAGGATCAATACAAACAATAACTCACGATGCCCACACATTATCACTGCCACCATACTGTGGTGGGATTCAACTAAATCATTCATATGCTCATATGACCCAGACCATCTAACCCTCAACTCGTATGCAAATCTCGCATTCACCATTGTAATGGTCATGCCAACTCCCACAAGCAATCTAAACTCAAATTACAACATACATCATTTACTGATTGAGAGAACTTGCTATAGATAAACATAAAGGTCACACACCTCAAGACAACCCGCAGGAGATACCCCTACCTTCTTAACCTCAAAATGATATCTCCCTATACACTTCCAAAAATCATAGCTATCACGTAATTACTATACCTTCCTACATTAGAACACAACCACTACCTGCCCCCAAGACATCCCATTAAGCGGTATAAGAACCTGAAGTTGATGGCAATACTAACACTGGAGTTGTGGTCAAGGAATTATTGAGCTTCTAGAAGCTCTGCTCACACTCGTCTGACCACATACATACCTTCACTGGACACCACGTGGCCCAAGAATGCTACTAAACTGAGCCAACAATTCACACTTGGAGAACTTCGCACAAAGATTCTCCTCCATATATCCTTGTAGTACCATCATCAAATGCCGAGTATGCTATCCCTGGCTACGAGAGTACGGCAGGATGTCATCAATAAATACAATAACAAAGGAGTTATAACACGGTTGAATACACCGGCAATCAAATACATAGACGCTGTTGGGGCATTGGCCAGCTCAAAAGACATCACAGAACTCAGAACATAATAGGAAAACCCACTTCACTCCACAACTAAACTACACGAGAGGTCCTTCAATGCTCATAACTCGAAGAAATATTCTAACTCAATACAGAAGTCAAATAATCAATGGTTCTTGCCAAGGAGTTACACTTTTGGATGAATAAAATGGATTCGCACGACAAGAATTCAAGAATGTGGAATGTTTCCTAAGGGTTCTGCCACCTCTCGAAGATAAGTACAGACGTCTCCGTACCGATTCGCAAGACTCTACTAAACCTGCTCATGACCATTGAGTCCTATGTAACCTAGAGCTCTGATACCAACTTGTCACGACCCCAAATCATAACAGGTCGTGATGGCGCCTATCGTGGAACTAGTCTAGCCAACTATCACATAACTACACATTTGTTTTAATATAATTTCTTAAAAATCAATAAACGAGCGACACAGTATAAAAATTTTCTCTAAGTCTTTAAGCAAACATAATAATATAATCTACTGTCTAAACAAATCCCCAGGACTGGAGTCAACCGATCACGAGCATCTAAGAATAAAACTAACACTGCTAATGTCATAAACCATGTCTCGGAATAAAATACTAATACTAATAAAGTAAGGGAAATGAAGAAGTTGCAGACGCTGGACAGCTACCTCGAAATCCCAAAAGCTGGCGATAACGAACTCGGATGGCTACTGTTCCGAACCAGTACCTAGGTTTGCACACAGAGGTACAGGGAGTAATGATGAGCACGCCAACTCAGTAGTAATGAAAATAATCACAGTCTGAAGAATAAGAAACACACAGCAACAAATACACCAATCCACAAAACTGTAAAATATCAAGTCTCCATAAAGTATATATAAGTTCGAAAACCAGTTTCCGTAAAAAAATCCTTGAAACAAGTATAATTTCTAATATTTCTCAGTAAACCTCCCAAAGTATCAGTTTGAAAGATAAAACGAATCATAATCAAAAGCTCAGCAAAATATCATTTTTAAACCGCCTCTCGGGCAAAATCATCACTCGTAATCAGTCACTCAGCACCTCACAGTGACTCAATATCAGCCCCTCGGGCAACGTCACTGTCACTCATGCCTCGCAATCACTCATCACTCAGCACTCGACACTCGTACTCAGTAGATACCTGCGCTCACTGGGGGTGTGTACAGACCCCAGAGGGGCTCCTACAGCCCAAGCGCTATAAACAAGTCAAATCATGGCATCAATCACTCTCAGGCACTCGGCCTCTCTTATATCATAAAATCCTCACAATATTGTCCCTCGGCCTCACTCAGTCAGACACTCTCAACATGCCACTCGGGCCATAAATAAATAGGGTTCTCGACCCAAAACAGTATTTCATTTCAAGAATTAATATCAACAAGCGCTGAGTGTCAAAACAATTTATCAGGAAAGACTGAGTGTAAAATCATAATTTCTAAGTGAGGAATTATCAGGAAAATATCCCCCAAGGGGTTAAAACATATCGGCACTAGGCCCCAAACATGGCTTACATCCCAATTATATCAAAACATATCAATACTATAAAGAATGTGCTTTAAAAGTAGTTTCGCAACTCAATAGTTGCCTAAAAAGGAACATATTTCCAAATTTCCAGTTCGTGCACGCCCCACACTCGTCATCCAGTGTGTGCGTCACTCCAAATTCGTGAAAGGATGTAAAGTTCGGGGTTTCATACCCTCAGGACAAGATTTAAAGACATTACTTACCTCAAACTAGCCCGAAAAACTATTCCGCAACACGCTTGCCTCTCGAATCAACTCCCGAGTGCTCAAAATCTATTAAATTCAGATTTTTCACATCAAATTATGCTAAGGGGATGAATTCCAATTAAAAATTATCAATTTTAGTACAAAACCCGAAATTAGCCAAAACCCGACCCCCGGGCCCCTGTCTCGAAACTCGACAAACTTTATACCAAAATGATCCTCATCATCTTACGAGTCCGTACATATAAAGAACTCTGAAATCGGAGACCGTTTGACCCCTCAAAAGCATCCCTAAAAGGCCTCTTAAACTCAAGCCCTAATTTTACCTTTTTCTACTGATTTTCCCCAATTATACACTGTTAATTGGATCCTTAATCACATATAATCGAGATATTGGGTCCAAAATCCTTACCTCAATGAAGAACAATCGTCTTCCCTCTTCAAAATCACTCCAAAAGCTCAAATCTCATTCAAAAATGGAAGAAAACTCGGATTGCTCGTTATATATACACTGTCCAGAATTTTTGCGGTACTGTTCACGCGGTATTGTTCATGCTGCTGCAAAAAAATCCAGCAGCTTTTCTTCTAGTCTAAATTGATCTGTTAACCTTCCGAAATCCACCCGAGGCCCTCGGAATCTCAATCAAATATACCAACACGTCCCAAAATATAATAGTAACTTAGTCGAGCCTTCGAAACATAAAAAAATAACATCAAAACACCATCACATCGAATTCAAGCTTATGAAACTTTTGAAAATTTTAAATTCCACCAACGATGCCGAAACTATCCAAAACACCTACGATTGATCTGAAATTTTGCACACATAACCAAAATGACATTACGAACATGTTCCAACTTCCGGAATTCCATTCCGACCCCGATAGCCTATTTTCCACTGCCGACCGAAAATCGCCAAAAACTAACTTTCGCCAATTCAAGCCTAATTCTACACCGGACATCACAAAAATATTCCGAACACACTCCTAAGTTCAAAATCAACTAACGAAGCTATCCGAGCCATAAAATTCGCATTTCGAGGTCATTTACCAATAAGTCAACTCTCAGTTGATTTTTCCAACTATAAAACTATTTTTAGAGACTAAGTGTCTCAATTCACTACAGCCATTCTGAACCCGAGCCAACCGACTCTAACACATCATAAAACCAACCTATGACAAGGAAATAATAGTAATAATAATGCAGATTCTACAGAACAACCGACCGACCGAGTTGTTATAGTAGAGCCCCTGAAATATACAGAAATCGGGGTAAAAGCCAAATGAGCAACACAATTGTCTAGTGAGTTTTGATATTGATAATAGGTTGAATTTAAAATATGGCGCATACAGAAAACCTTCAATATCTTTATTCCCTAAAACTATTGTATCTCCTTATGTGTTATGTTTGCTTTACTGCATGTAGGTAATTGTACTCTATATGTTCTATGATATACTTTTCTAATATTATCTAAAACATTTTTGCAATGTGTCACATGGTGAGTTGTACTTGAGTCAACTATCCAAACATGATCATTAGCAGCTACATTTGTCATTAAAGTGATAATACTTGCAGTATTTGTGGAACAGTCATTTGCGGTAGTCTTCTGCAATAAATTCAATAGATGTTTGTATTGATCCACAGTAAAGAAATTTCCTTGTGTTGGCAGCACAGGTTCCTGCTTCTCCTCACTGGTTGCATTGTTCATATAGGTCCTGCCTCCTGTGTTTTGACTCTTTTTCTTACTTTCGAAATTCAGTGGATATCCTCACTATCTGGTAACAATTTTTTTGAGGTGTCCATTATAACCACAATAATCACAAACTCCCAGAGTTCTTTGGCTTTCTTCTTGTGTGACTATTGCGTAAGTTTCATTCACGGTGATCACAAGTCTTTTAGCCAAATAATTACTTCGAGTATTATCATAGCTCTCGTTCAATCCCATGAGAAACTACAAATGTTCTTCAAGAGCTCTACAGAGGGCCTAGACTCCTCATAGTCACATGAGGCTATTGGTGCTATGACATCTAGTCCATCCCATAGGTCCTTCATATTAGAATAGTAACTAGTAACCAAGTCAGTTCCTTGTCTCAAAGTCGCAATAACAGTCCAAAGGTGATAAATTCTCGTCAAATTTGACCTATCAAATCTCTCCTGAAAAATCAGCCCACGCTATTTTTGCATTTGATGCATACACGGTGTTAGGCATTAATTCATTTGAAACAGTACTACCAATTCACGAGAGAGCAATTGTGTTGCATTCTCCCATTACTCTTAATTCGCCTCTATACATATTTTTTACACAAGATCAGTCCAGAAATTCAAGCTTGCTCTTTCCCCGGAGTACCAATTTCATCACCCTGCTCCACAATGTGTAGTTTTTTGGACTTGTGAGCTTGAGCGAAACTAAGACGACTCTTGGAGCGTCAAAAGCTTGTAAAAATAGCAGATGATTAGATTGCAACCAACGAAGAAGATTGAGAAATGAGGAAGAAGAGAAATTCAATCTTGTATTATCAGAGAGAGGGTCGTTCAATACAATGTCTTGTAAGTAGTACTTATGAGCACTAACTAACTGACAACTCATACCCAGCTGTCCACTAAGCAACTAACTACTTTAACTAATTTTTGAACTGACTCTAAAGCACCCTATACTTCTATTGTGTGTATGTTGGTACCCTACATCCCAAGAGTTTTTATCTAATTTAAGCTCTGCATTACTGGGCTAGCTCAAGGTCAAAGCTACTAAGACAGTGGCCTTAGGCCCCCAAATTAGTGAGGCCTCATACTTTAAAAATGAACTTTACAACTAATTTTTTTTAAAAATAATTAATGTTTTAAAATAAAAAATTTAAGATCTTTATGTAAAAAGTGATTAAATAGTGATGATTTAGTAATTCATATTTTCTCATCAAAATATTTTTCTTTTTTCTCCAGTCTCATGTTAAAATTTATATTTTGTATATTCTTTTCTTTTCCATATTAAATTATCTAGTCTCTCAAAATTAACAAAAATAACATTGTATAAACTAAATTGCACATTTTTTTTCATTATTTGTCAAGTTTTTAAGTGTTAGAGCAATGAAATTTTATTTTAATATCACGTAATTCAGCTTCTAGAATCATGCTTTATTATTTTCATTGTCTATTATCTTTTTTTTTTAAATTTGACATTTGTTATATTCACCTAATATAGTTATTATTTGTATAAAATATTATATATATTGCTTTTTGATTTAAATTTGTCAACTAAACAATATCAATAAGATTACTTGATCACAAATTCAAAAAAAAAGAAGAAGAAGAAGAAGAAGAAGAAGAAGAAGAAGAGAGAAAGATAGATTGAAACGTTAACACAACCACGGCATGGAGCTCTTTAAATAATGTTTTGAAAAAACGATTAAATAGATTGACTGTATAGTCAATTGATAAAGCATTATTAGAAGGTTTTGAATTACTATTCCTCAAATAAACTTTACATTCTTCAAATTTGGTTCATCTTATAATAAATTGTAAATAAAAACTTGATGAAAAATTAGGCGATGTAAATTATTGATTTAAGATTAAAAAAATATGATTTCTATTATGAATGATACACTTGAAAATGAAAACTGAAAATACTAAATTATTTAGCATAAGATATCAAAACGTCTTTATAACTCATATATAACCAAATTTATATGAAAAGTTGAAGGCTAAACTTAGGTAAAAAGTCAAGATTACGAAGAAATAATTATGAAAAATTAGCATCATATAACAACAAATAATAGGATTTGGCAATTTTTTAGCCTTACATTAAGTTTGACAAAGATAGCCCAAAAAAATTGGCATTATATAACCAAATCCTAAAAAACTACTCTCTTATATATTCTCTCTAAAAAAAACCACTCGCTTATTTTGGCTTCCCTCCTCCCTTCTCTCCTTGTATTTCTTCTTCTACCTCTTCTCTTTCGCTCTCATAGTTTAAAAAAAAAATCTTGCAAATTATGCAAAAAATTCAGTGGGATGAAAAGGTAAAGTTGATTTCACATCGAGAGGATTTTAAATATTTTTTATTATTTTTAAAGAAAATAATTTTAATGAGACTTATTTTTAGGATGGTGGTTGAACCTAGAAGAGAGAATAACATACATGTCTTCAACATTATTTTCTTTAAAAATAGCAAAAAATAACATACATGTCTTCAACAATTTTGTTAATTTGCGGTTTTCTCCGAGAGAATTCTTTAGGCGATTGGTCCCTTAAAAAACAACTATTTCAACTTGCACTCAGCAAAATTGGGAGAGAATTTGAAAGTTTTATTTCAAAATAATAAAACAGATCAGATAAGTCTTTGGGGGCCAAATGGTAAATATATCCATAGCCCTTATAAGAACGTAAAATTTGAATATTAGTTACTTAGTTTGTGTATATGACATTTGTATTCAGTTTCAATATCAATTTAACTTAATTCTGTATCTTGACCCCTCTCTCTCTCTCTCTCTCTCTCTCTATATATATATATATATATATATATATATATATATATATAAATTATATATATATATATATAAATTATAAATAGGTAAACAGTTTTATTTATTTTGAATTTTTTTGGTTTACATGGTTCGTGGGCCGGCGGGAAGGTCTCTCGGTTTTAGGCCAAATACCTATCCGCTTTGGTTCTGGGTTGGGCTCTTGAAAAATGGACGAGAAACTATCAACTATGTCCATTTATAAGTAACTTATTACAAAAATTAACCAATTCTTAAAATACTACTAATATTAGCCAAACATTACTAATATTAGCCAATTAACTATTTGTAGCAAAAAAAGTCAAATCTTTGCTTTCTTTTGAGTGGGTATTATTAGAATAGATTGGGTACATCTTAAGAAGCTTGAATCTCAGTTTTGGGATGATTTGGTGAAGTTTTGAGGTGGTTTGAAGTGAAAATTCGAAGTAAAAACTGAGCATGAAAAAAAATATATGTGTATCACGGTGTATCATTTGTATATCACATATGTATCATATTTGCATCAATTATGTATCACATGTATATCTATGTATATATGTGTGCGAGATACATGTTTGATACATGTGTCGCAGAAGAATTTTTTGAACTCGATTTAATTCTGAATCTTGATACAAAACCAGTCCAAATCACCTCGAATCTTCCTCAAATTTTGTATATTGACTTATCTATATGTTTTCAATGAATTTCAATTATACCCATTGAAAAAGTTCCTTTTTTGTTTAGATTTTTGGAATATTGTATATATTTTTTTTTGTATTTCGTCACCTTATTTGCTACCTCATCCATGAAAGTTCCTTTCGATCTTGCATCTAATGTTGCTAATCACGCTTAAAAATATGGAAGGAGATTTTTGAATGTGATTCTTTGAGAGAAAGAACCTTATTTATTTGATTTTTCAATTTTTATATGTGCTCAGCTAGTTTTGGTAAGTCTATAACTAATGGCTAGAGGTTGGTAAGTTGAGACTTATTTAGGACATTTATGTAAGTTTCCCAAAGGTATACACCATATTTATTATATATCGTTTAATTAAGGTTGGAAATTTTACCTCCTATAGCAAAGGTATACACCATATTTATTATATATCAAAATTACTTTCTATAGCTACCTTTTAAGTATTTATGGTATATACTACCATTGAGGCATGAAATAAGGCATAAAATACGCTATTTATGTTTTTCCTCTCTCTTATACAGCTGGATATACCTATTGTTAAGGTGATTGCCGTTACTATATTCATGAATACATGGCGCGAACATGTGCATACAATTGGACTGTCCTGATTTTAGGCGCTTTTTACTGTTGTATTTATGAATACAGCAACACGAATACATGTGAATACATGCGCGTACAACTGAACTACTCTGATTTAGGTGCTTTTTACTGCTGTATTCATGAATACAGCAAAGCGAATATATGTGAATACACTACTGTAACAACTGAATAGTAGCTATAGGAAGTAATTATGTATATAGTAGCTATGGGAAGTTAATAGCCACTACCAGTATTGCGTAGTTGCAGTGGCTTAACATTTCCCGTCCAGAAATTACCAAGAAAATGAAAAAGCGATTAACAGAAGTAAACGTTAACGTATGTGGTTTATGAAGGAAACTGTACTCTTCGAAAACAGTTACCTGAATAATGATCTTAAAAAGTTTTAGTTAATATTTGGATAGTGAGTGAAAAGTATTTTCTGGAATACATTTATTTATTAATTGACAGGTTAGTTTTTAGAAATACATTTATTAGAGATTTAATAATACTGTCACAATCAGAAAGTATTGTTTTGCATTGAAGATTTTATGAAATTTTTGAGAGTTAAGGTTAATAATGTGGATTCAGTGGAGCAAGTAATATCAAATAAGAGTTGAAATATTTGTAAAGGAAAATGTTTATCGCTCATAAATGATGGAAGTCATCTTCTCTCTTTTCATAAAAAGCAATTACTTATTCCATCTGTTGTTTAATTTATTCCGTCATGAACTAATTCTTGGAAGCTCTGATCTGATGAGTGATGAGAAACAAAAATAAGCAATCTGAAGCAAAGATTAAAAAATGCGTAAAGAACTGCTAATCACATCAACTTCCAGAAACTAACCTGCTGAAATACCGCAACACTTAAAGATTGTGAACACAAAAACTCATAAGACTGAGTATAAAATGCACTCATATCACAATGGAAGCTTTCCAGATTTAACAGCTAGTTTGTTTTTCAAAAGTAATGTCCATGGCTACTAAGAACTACCATGTCATGATGTTCCCATGGTTAGCCTTTGGCCACATGCTACCGTTCCTTGAATTATCAAAGAAATTGGCAGCAAAAGGTATACTCGTTTCCTTTGTTTCCACCCTGAAAAACCTGCAGAGATTGCCCCCGGTTCATTCAAGTTTAGGAGATAAAATAAAGATGCTGGAGATCCCATTGCCATCCGTAGATGGCATGCCAGTGAATTGTGAGGCTACCGTTGATCTTCAACCAGAGGAAATACAGTACCTGAAAAAGGCATATGACAAATTAGCCTTACCATTTGAAGAGTTGCTGCTTGAGAATTTGCCAGACTTGATATTGATCGACTTTGCTACGTTCTGGATTCCAGAAATTGCAGCTAAATATGGCGTGTCCACTGCCTTCTTTAGTGTGTACACTGCCTCAACATTAGCTTATCTGGGACCACCTGTTGAACTTAAAAATGGCACCCTACGTACCCGCCCTGAACATTTTGTACATCCTCCGCCTTGGTTCAACTTCCACTCTCTGGTAGCCCACAGGCCTGATTACGCACCAACAATGATGCATAACACTCATTGTCCTGATGCATCTGGTGTATCCAGTGGGCAACGTATAGCCAAAACTGTGGAGGGATGTAAATTTGTTGTAATGAGAAGTTGCAATGAGTTCGAAGAGAAATATATAAATCTAATTGAGGATCTCTATCAGAGACCAGTTTTACCTATTGGCATACTTCCACCAGCGCCTGAAACTGGGACTCGGCCACAAACAGATTCAGGATGGTCTCATATTTTCAGATGGCTGGATAAACAAAAGCCCAAGTCTGTGGTATTTGTTGGCTTCGGAAGTGAGTATAAGATGCCTATTAAGCAAATCCATGAGTTGGCTTGTGCTCTTGAGCTTTCAGAGCAACCCTTCCTATGGATTCTGAGAAAACCAGAAGGCGTAGAGTATCAAGAAGTATTACCTACAGGTTTTCTCTCTCGAGTATCAAACCAGGGGATTGTTAGTCTTGGTTGGGCACCTCAACAGGATATACTAGCTCATCCTTCCATTGGAGGATGCCTTTTCCATTCTGGTTGGGGTACCATTATTGAAGCTCTTAGCTTTGGGCACCGTCTGATTCTCATTCCAATGGTTGCTGATCAAGGACTCAACGCAAAGCTGTTAGTGGAAAAGGAGATAGGCCACGAAGTTCCAAGGAATGAAGATGGTTCCTTCTGCAAGGACATTGTAGCCAACTCAATAAGATTGGTGATGAATACTGAAGAGGGAGAAAAACTGAGGTTAAGAACAGCTCAAGTTCAGAAGATTTTTAGTAACCACAGGGTCCATGATAGTTACATAGACCAGTTCATCCAACACATCAGAAGGCTAGAGTTTCAGAAGGGTAATGCAAAGTAATATTGAATTTTTTATTTAAGCAAAAGATCCAAGGTAATATTGTGCATGTGCAGCAGTATCAGTAAAAACAGATTGAGGCACATAACATTGTGACTACCAAACCTGCGGATGAAAATTGTTGATGCTTAGTCCTGTTTAGTTCATGTGCACATAATGTGGCTTTACCTCATTTGTAATTTTCCTGATTAACAAGTTCATAGGCTGATATAACTCTACTGAAAACATTAGAATTACTGGCAAAAAATACATTCTTCGATTATAAGTGCAAATGAAACATCATTCTACATCAGAGGTACTTAGATACTGAATAGGTGATACAACTATTAGGGGCAGCCCGGTGCACAAAGCATCCCGTATTCATGCAGGGTACTGGGAAGGGCTGTACCTCAAGGGGTGTAATTAGACAGCCTACCCTGATGCAAGCATTAGTGGCTGATGCAAGCATTAGTGGCTCGAACCCGTATAGGTCACACAGAGACAACTTTACCGTTGCTCCAAGGCTCCCCTTCAAAGGTGATTATTAGTAGCTGAGCTTACCTTTAAAAATGAAAACAGTACTTCAGATGCCGAATCCATCATCTGATGATTAATACACGGTAACTGTCAACGCCAGTTACCATTTCTTGAATACTCAAAAACTAAGAAGCAAAGTGTGACAGAATTACCTTCATTTCTGAATTTGTGAGTCCTGCACGTAGATACACTATCCATTTACACACTTTGAGCATTTACTAAAATGAAAAATGAGAACCAGCTTCTAGTCCCATAATGACTGGCATGACCACCGGAAAGGTCTGACCTATCTGGGCATGCATATGACAATATAAGGGTTGCAAATTCATATCGATGAGAACCTTAAGAGGTTTTGAAGCTAACCTGACTCCTTTCTAGGAACTCCCTCAGAAGCCAGTTGAGATGTACCTTCTCCTAGGACTCACCAAGAAACCAATTCAAGCAGTTCTAACACTTCCAAATGCTGAGTGGTGTTTGGTATTTGCAGGATCCAAGAGTTGGCTTTAGGACTTGAGCTTTTAGAGCTATGCTTCCATGAATATTTGGGGGAAGCCAGAATAAACGAATCAAAAAACCTATTGCCCAAGGGGGTTGTCATTATTTAATTGGAAAAGTAATTTGACTTTGCATTAATTGCACCAAGAAGGTGCCAATATGTACAGCAAAAAGACTTATGTCCCCTCAAATGGGCAGGGATTCCAAAAAGTCCAACAAAATTTACATCCAAAAGGAACTGCATGTTACACCAAGAACATAATATTTGCAAGATCCTACTTTTTAAAGCATACACTGCTCAAGACTTGTTTTCGAAGCAGCTCTATTCCTTCCTTGCCATAAGGACCAAAAGATACACAAGGGGCGCTGTTGCAGATGTATTTCTACAGTTTCTTCGTCTTTTGACCTTGCCTCAAATACGCATGGTGTCACTTTCACTTCGGATACTGTAATATTAGTCTCAAACCCGCTGACCGGCCTGATATTCTTGTTCTCCAGCCTATGGATGACACCTTGATAGCATCCTAGGAATCTCAAATCTATTCAAACACAAGGATGAAGCTTTGGAATCTCAAAGAGTGCCTTTAACAAGATGTCAAACTAAAGAGTTGCAAAACAAGATCATTAGCCTTCAAGTGCAAATAATAAAGTTGTTAATTGGGAGGAAGGGCTCAAGGATTAAGGATGTGAAATTGGCTAGGTGTTATAATTGTTTTATGGCCTAAATTTATGTCCAAGAAGAGGAGTATTGGATCCCAACATACATCCTTTGAAGAAGATCTTAGTCAGTACATTTTTAGACCATTTTGGTACCTAAAATGTGTCTAAACTTGCAACCTAATAAGTCCTACATGAAGCCACGTTTTTATAACATAAAAAAGGACGTACTTGATGTCAAAGAAGGGTACAATAGTCGTGCTAAAAGTAGAGTGCAAGTTGGTGCTAAGTTGCTTGCAAATGTCCTTCAAGATTTCCAAGATTCTATCCAAGAATGGTTTTGGACTTTCTAGATCCTACCCTAAGGTAATTGGACTTTTTGTCCCAAGTAGTTAGGACTTTCTTTCTTTTCCAAGATTTCCAAGATTGGTTTTGGACTTTCAAGATACTATCCTAAGGTACTTGGACTTTTTGTCCGAAGTAGTTAGGACTTTCTTTCTTTTCCAAGATCTCTAAGATTTTCAAGATTGGTTTTCGACTTTCAAAATCCTATCCCAAGGTAGTTGGACTTTTGTCCAAAGTAGTTAGGACTTTCTTTGTTTGTTTTTTTGGTAGAATTTTGTGACTCCCTCTCTATATAAAGGGTGTCTTCTTTGTTTTTAGGAGATTGGATAGACAATATCAACAAAAATTGTAAGATTTTTCTTTTACTCTTGAATTTATTCTTCAACCTTCAAGAATCAACTTAAAGTGGTAAGATTAAACCCTTTTCGAAATCTTAGATCGCTTCTAGGTATTCAAGAAAGGTGATAAGTTTACGTTTATTGTTATTCTTGTTATTCTAAAGGGTCGGGTTTCACAATCTATCTCTTGCTTTTAATTTTCTACCAAAGGCGATTAGTTCTTCGCTAGCTAATCGTTGTTGGTAGGATTAACTTCAAGAATAGACTTCTTGAATTCAAGAAACTCTTTCTTAAAAACAATTTATCTTTAATTTATGTATTCTTTTTCGTCTCCCTATTTTCTTTTAGCTTCCGCACATTTCTCGATTTTCTTCATTAAATTCTTGAATCCCTTATCGTGTTTGTTATCCCACTTACTCAGCTCATTAAAGTTCCATCATCTAGCGTAACAGGATACTGGCCAAGGATGAAATGCTAAATTCTTGTCTGAAAAACAATAGGTTACCTGGTTTCTGAAGTGTAGATGGTTGCTTCAGTGATCAGAAGGTAGCCATTGTGAATAACATTGGTCATAACAACGTAAGAGGAGAATGGCAAAGGGTTGAAGGTTAATTTAACGTGAAAATTTCAGCAACAGCGGATGACAAATACAAAAACCATTCATGAAACCCTTAATTCCCACTACAAAATAGGAGACAAAATTTCCAGAAACAGATTGAGAGATGTTGGTCAACCACAGTCATGTTTCATAATTCATGTATTCCCGTTGAGATGCAGAAAAGATAAAGAAACCAAGAAGCTCAACGGATTAACAAGGAAGAAGTTCTTAATCATGGCAATGGAGAAAGTATTTAAAGAATGCACTAATATCTACCTGACGAGTAATTGTTAGTCGTGACACTAAACTCAAAGTCCCTTGTTTAGCAAATGATACACTTCTAAATGCAGCCCACGAACATTAATCCAAACAAAATTTACAGTAATTTTATTTAAAAGTTTAAGGTGCTTTAAAGATACATGAAGTTCATCATGTGAAAATCTTCAAGACTAAGTAAAGAAATCACATGTTTATTCCAGTGAAGAGCATATCTACTAGCTAAGAACTGCCTCAGGCAAAAATTTACACGTGAAAGAGAGATGAGCTGAACAAGAAGAAAGTCCGAAATGCATGAAAGATGACCAAGGTATTAAACGTCGTAACCAGGGTTTACTTTCTGCTGAACATCCCCATAACTCTGTAATTCTTCTATATCCTCTGGACTACCCAAAAATAAAGGAAGTCTTTGGTGTAGCTTGACAGGCTGAATAGATAAAATTCTGTTTTTACCATCTGAACCTCTACCTCCAGCCTTTTCCGCTAAAAAACTCAGAGGATTTGCTTCATAAACAAGACGAAGGTGGTCCCTTGGATTCATTGCCACTCCCCCATATAAAAGAGTCCGATGAAAATCTGCCACCAGAGAACATATATATCTGGCTGAGTACTTCTTAGGATGTTTTCCCTTCCCTTGTCTTATGGTGTCAATATACTGTCTTAATCCTTCAGGCCAGTCAAAATACCGAGCATCATTAACTGAATAAATTTGCCCTGCCATAAAATGGTAACGACATAATTATCAGTTCAGAATATGTAATATGCAATGGATATAGAGGAAGGAAATAAAGAAATAGCAATACCTCGAGGAGGAATGCTGATGTTAGGATGTGTCAAGAGGAAATCTCCGGTTGTATGATCCAATGTGAATGCATGCGTTCCAGAACCAAAACTGGTACAGAGTATTGTGGCTGACGAATAGAGAACATAAGCTGCAGCAACAAGCTTTGCTCCACTCTGAAGGCAGTTCAGCGAGGCCTTTTCCTCCACTGGAAGATGATCAATTTCCACGAGACGTCTGTAAATCCCGAATATCGTCCCTGTGGGTATTGAGGCATCAATATTTCGGGAACCATCTAAAGGGTCCATGACAACCACAAAGGGTCCATCATCAGTTATCCACACAGGACCCTCGTCTTCTTCTGAGGCCATTACAGCAACTTTTCCCGAATTTCTAAGAGATGACAATATTATCTCATTCTGAAAAAACAGACAAACAAAAGGCATTAGAACATGAGACTATTCTTGGTTGAATAAACATGAAACACCAGAGAAGACACATCGATCAGAGGTCTCACACGAAATTGTGTATTGAGAATGGCCGTGCAAAGATTGAAAAGGTTAGGAAGGGAAAATATGTGGCATTGACAGCTAAAAAAGAAATTCTGCAGCTCTTAGTGCATTTGCCTACTTCCTAATTCATTAAAAGAAGATCGCACAAACAGAGAATAAACCCAAAAAAGAAGAAGAGAGAAAATGTGAATTGCGTACAACCTATTGCAAATAAGTGAAATAACATTAATCAATCAACTATTCCTCAATCTCAAACTAGTCGGAGTCAAGCTATATGAAATACTCTGTCCATTTCATTCCAATACTAAATAGTTTATCTTTTAAGGCAAAATCAGGTACTCTAGAACTAGACCATAGCATTAAAATGACACATAAAAAAAATCCCATTGATCATGAAAACAAAAAATGCTGATAATAAAATAACGGAAATGAAGAAATAGGCATACCGAGACTAAATCAAGAGGCTTAGGCTTATCTCTATCAGAAGAAGAAGTCCCAGTGCCAACAATATTCATGCTGAGGCTGGAATTGAAAGGGGAAGCAACAAGTGCTGCAATTTTTTTGGAGGCATACTCTAAGTGACCAAACAACACTACCAAGTCATCAGCCTCTCCTTCTTTGCCCATGTACTCCATTAGTGTATAAAACCCACTATTTACAGATTCATTTTTACTGCCAATTGCAGTTGATGAATTTACCCTCAAGTTAATTAACCCTCCAGAAAATGGAGAAGATCTCATATTGTGGAAAGGTGCAAGATTGTATCTTTGAGGGAAAAGTTGGGTTCTTGATGGAAAATTTAGGGAAGAAATGGTTGATGATAGCATCTCTATCTCACTCTGCTATGTGGCAGCTTATTCGTATGACTATTTGAGCAACTTTGGTCTTCTTGGTATCATCATTTATCCGCGCTTTTTCTTTCTTTCTTTTCCTGTTCCTTTTTCTTCAATAAAAATTGAATTTGCTTTTTCTTTTTTTCCTTCTTTTATTCGCGAGTATTAGCACCGGCGCGGATACACCGATACTATGTCAAATCTTTGAATTATTTGAATTATATATAAATAATCTTAAAATTTAAAACTTCTTAAGAAATAGATTATCATTGGATATTAATTAAGAAACATGAAAGATTTGATGCGGAAGACAAAGAATAATATTGGAGGAAAAACTCTTGCTCTTCTCAT
>ML346929.1:0-65000 GCA_005239505.1 Nicotiana paniculata | reverse complement strand
TCCTTATGCCAAAGTAATTGCTCCAGAGTCATTCTTTTTGTGCAGTTGTATGTCCGTTGTCTAGTGAGAAATTCTGATATTTTTATCTCCTTGTGTACAATACTTATTATATCATATTTTCGGAGGGAAGTTTTAGAATCTTCATTTTCTGCTAGTTATGAATGCCCTTATTAGAGAACTCTATGTATATATTTACCTCTCTATATATATGTAACTAATAGTCGTACTGTCATTTATAAGCATATATACATAATGAAATTAATTATATAACTGCCATGTATAATTGTATATTAAAATACTCAACTATATGGATATTGTGTATATCTACATGTATATCAAACCCAAAATTTATTATCTACATGTATATCTTGTAGTTGATGTATTTCCCATGTCAGTAAAAAATACTGACATGTATATTTCTTAAATGTATATCCTGATGTATATCAAATATTAAAACGCATAACTATATGTGTATACTAATTTATTTCATGTACATCAAGACATTTATTGTATATCATACAATGTTTAACTTAAACACATCTGTCTTTGCTTACATACTTATTTTTTTTTTTAAATCTTTAATTGTTATATTTATTCAATGAAATCTGTTTTTTTTTTGTGGCAACATATTGATGTCATCTTCTACTATCTAAGAAAAAAAATAAAGTATGATTTTAACATTTCAGAGTCTTTCACCACAACTAATTTTCCATTTTGTGTTAAGATAAAATCATTGTATGATCAATTTCTTGCGAGCAATAGGGACTATGGTGTCATCCCTAAAGATCATGAAATAGTTGAGTATTTCGAGGCTCATACATACCTTGCAATGTTCCGTGGCACACTGTCGATCATGTACTAATTCATATATGCTTAAAATATGAATGGCATTGAATTTTGGGTGTGTCGACTTTTAAGGATAGGTGCATACATGTGTATGATTCCATCAGAGGAGCGCGTCATGATGCTAAAATTCGCGAGGCCGTTGAACCATATGCAGTGTTGATTGCTCGTTTCTTGGCTAGTACATGCTTTTACAGAAAGAAACATGATATTGATTTGATCAATGAACTCTACAGAGACAAACCACTTGTTGATCCGTTAGCTATTCACATAGTTGATGATTTGTCACAACAAGAACATGCGTATCTTAAGCTTCAATCTATTTTATTTCTTAAAATAATAATATATTATTAAAGGGTGTTGAATCCTTCTAACTTATCTTCACTTTTTTTTAGTGATTGTGGCATCTTTTGCGCGTATTTTATCCATCAAAGATCAATTCCAGCTGACTTTAATGCAAAGCAACATCGCAAAAAACTTGGTACATTGTTGCGGGATTATGGCAGAACCAAACAAGAGAATGAAGATGAAAGTGAGCCAGAGTTTTCTAAAAGAAGTTTCAGAAAAAATGCTCCTGTAACATTGAAGAACAATTAATCTTATTCTTTAGTTTAGTTATCTGTTATTTTGGGATATGTAAACACATTTGTGTTTTATTCGTTATGGCACAATATTTTTAATATATTATTTATCTTTTGCAGGTTAAACGTATCTTTTGCCTTTTTTTGTGGAATTAAGAAATTACTAGCATATAGCATGGGTATTTCGATATTTATGCAATTTCTTTAGTTTTGTTTACTGTTTATTCTATTTTTTAAAATTTAGATGTGTATGTCTAAATTTTCTTTCCCATGCTCATGTCTTTATAACATGTGAGTCAACACTTGATAGTGTATAAATTAAGTTAGACAACAAACAAATATCGAGGACATTAAGTAAGACAGCAGGCAAATATCGGTTTCACAACACGACTAGATGCCAAAATTAGGAATTTGAAACAAAAGCTGTAGAATAAGAATGCACAGATTGAGTAAACATAATCATAACTGGTGAATTGCTTGTCTTTTTTTTCTTTCGGCTATTTTGATAACTAACATAAATGAATGTTGTCCATTTTGCAATTTCATCCCCTAGCTAATACACATTAACTATCTTTTTTTAATACTTAGTATAATTTAAAATTGAACTATTTTGTGTCATGCTATAAATAACATGTATACCGTAAACTAGGTTATGTATATCAGTAAACAAACAACACCAGTATTTTGTATATCTCTATCTCCATGTATATCATTACTTAATTGTACAACTACATGTATACATTTAATTAAACTAACATGTATATTTTGATTTGTATATCCGTCAACTAATAACACTAGTATTGTGTATATCTCTATCCCCATGCATATCAATACTTAATTATGCAACTACATGTATACATTTAATTGAGTTAACATGTATATCCTGATATGTATATCCGTGAACTAACTACACTATTATTGTGTATATCTCTATCCCCGTGTATATCAATGCTTAATTATGCAACTACATGTATACATTTAATTGTGCTAACAGGTATATCTTGAAGTCACGCTCCGATTTACCCTCTGAAGGTGTCGTGACGGCACCTAGTCTCTATGACTAGGTAAGCCTACTGTAAAGGAGGAAAATTGAAATGAAACACATGCAATAAAGGGGATAAGGGCAATGAAATAAATAACGTATTGGCCGCTCGGCTCATACAAAAATATAACTTCCCAAAACCTGGAATGTCGCAGACAATCACAAGCTTCTAACACTACTGTAGCTCTAACAAAAACTGGAAAGTACATAAGAACAACTCTACAAGATAGAATGGAAGGAGACTCGGAGGATTCTTCGGACGCGACAGAAATACCTTGTAGTCTCCTAGAATCAGCAGCAACGACTAACCACGAGGCTGATAGCTCGTACCTGGATCTGCACACGAAAACATGTGCAGGAAAGGGAATGAGTACACCACATTTGGTACCCAGTAAGTGCCAAGCCTAACCCCAGTCAAGTAGTGACGAGGTCAGGTTAAGGCTCTACTGGATTTCTATACAATAGATTCAAAACAGTACAAGGATAGGTAATGTATACAGTAAACAGTTTAAGAAAAACACAATATGAGTTCTACAGTAAAGAAAGTCTTCGGCTCAACACAATATATATCACAAAGTGGAATCTCCCGGGTTACCGTCCCGTAGTCCCAAATGATTATGCAGTACAGGGGGATCTCCTGGAATACGTTTGTAGTCCCAAAATAAATAAGCAATACATGGGGATCTTCCGGAATACGTCTATAGTCCCAAAATAAATATGCAGTACAGGGGATCTCCCGGAATACGTCCGTAGTCCCAAAGTAAATATGCAGTACATGGGGATCTCCCGGAATACGTCTATAGTCCCAATTTAAATATGCTATGCAGGATGAATGACAAGCATAACATCGAATTTACACAATTTATACTAATCACAGGTAAGGCAAATAAGGGCTTGACTAAGGATGGCACACAGAAAATCAAGTAGGAAATTAAGCACGTAAGCATGTTTTCCTAATCTAGATTTAACAATACATCATGTGAGAGCAAGTTCATAGAAGAGAAAACAATTATGTTTTAGTAAGGGAAAAATGATATTTTTTAAATAACGGCCCGTATACGTACTCATCATCTCACGTACACAACACCCACACAACATTTAGCATCAAATATCCTAAGGGGGACGTCCCCAACACGAAATTAGGCAAGCCACTTACTTCGACTGCTCAAATCAACCCGGAATCACGTTCTTTCCACGAGTACCAAACTCCGAATGACCCGAATCTATTCAAACAAGTTTCATAATGTGAATATCACTACAAGCAACTAGTTTAACAAATAAATGTGAAGCTAAAGCGCGAAATTAGGAAAATTCCCCAAAAAGTCTCCCAAGCCCACGCCTCGGAATCGGGTGAAAGTCACAAATTCCGAACACCCATTCACTCACGAGTACACTCAACCAAAAATCATCAAAATCCGATGTTGAAATCTCACTCAAAACTCGAATTCTCAATTGGGGGACCTTTCTCTCATTTTCAAACACTTTCCCATCATTTCTCCTAATTAGATAGAAGAATTCACTATAAATTGATGAAATACAAGGGAAATAGGATTAGGAATCGTTACCTATTGATATCCTCTTCAAAATCACCAAATCCCGAGATCCAATTGATTTTAGAAATTATGAAATCCAAACCCTCGAATTGCCTATTTCTGCCCAGCGATTTCCGCTTTTGCGGCCAATTGGACCGCACCTGCGTAAAATGCATTGCAGGTGCGAAAACTCATTAATTGGATTGGGGCTGCACCTACGGTACCTGGGCCGCATCTGTGGTCCCGCACCTGTGGTCTCCCAGCTGCACCTGCGGACCCAGCCGACCTTGGGCAAATCCGCACCTACGCAACCCCTTATAGCACCTGTGCATCCGCACCTGCGCCTCCCCTTACGCAGGTGCGAGACACCAAAACCAGCAACTTCAGCTATAGGCTTAAGTAGAAAATCTTCCCGTTTGAGCATCTGAAACCCACCCGAGGCCCCCAAGACCTCAACCAAAACCACCAACCAGTATTAAAACCTCATCCGAACTTAGTCGAGCATTCAAATCACATCACATAACACTAGAAACAAGAATTAAACATAAATTCAAGCCTAAGAACTTAACAAATTTCTGAAATCCACAACGATGCCAAAACACGTCAAAACTAGTCCGATTGAACTCAAATTTGACACATAGGTCATAAATGACACCACAAACCTACAGCCACCCCCGGAATTCCATTCCGATTCCGATATCAAAATTTCACCTATCGGCCGAAATCGCCGAAATTCTAACTTTCGCCAATTCAAGCCTAAATCTACTACAGACCCCGAAAACACATTCCGGACGAGATCCTAACCCCAAAATCACTCAACGGAGCTAGTGGAGTCGACAAAATTCCATTCCGAATCCGTCTTCACATAGTTCCGACTACGGTCCAATTTCTAAGGCTTAATCTCATAATTAGGGACCAAGTGTCCCAAAACTCTCCGAATTCCATAACTAATCACTCCGGCAAGTCCCAATAGCAGAACAAACATAGAGAAAACAATTATTAGGGAATCGAGGCTCTAACTCTCAAAACGATCGGTCGGGTCGTGACACTTTATTTGTATATCCGCAAACTAACAACACTAGTATTATGCATATCTCTATCCCCATGTATATCCATACTTAATTGTATAAATACATGTATACATTTATTTGAGCTAACATGTATATCCTGATATGTATATCCGTGAACTAACAACACCAGTATTGTGTATATCTCTATCCCCATGTATATCAATACTTAACTGTACAAATATATGTATGCATTTATTGTATAGTTGCATGTATAACAAGAACAAAGATGTGTATCCTAACTTGTATATCCTTAAGTAATGTTAAATCTTTCTGTGTCAATAAAATCCAGTGTTCAGTATGAAAACATAGTAAAGCAACTTCATATAAAATGATTAAATAGTTCAAACATGTGCCATAATACTGTTTACATGTCTATGCAATAATGTACATGATGATATACATGTCCTACACAACTTAATGTATTGACCTCGACCAACTAAATTATATGATACATTTTGGTCTACATGCGAAAATGCAACCTCTAATAAATTAAAACTTGCATATACAAGTGCAAAATTTAACTAACTTGAGTGTTCTTGAACATGAATAATATTTCAATCATTTAATAAACTAGATATATACATAAATTATTTATCTTTGAGGTCACTTAGTGGTGATTAGGTATATTTTTACATGTTCTCCTATTGTGGCCCTCATGCCCATATTGTCCGCACAAACTCTTTGGCCTCTTAGCTTGTGATTCTGAAACCTTTTTGTATCTCACCTTCTTAGGTCTTCCAGGCATCTTATTCCCGACTGGTGGCAACACAACTTGTTCTAATACCTCTACAGGTTTTGTCCATGTACTTTCATCTGGAAGAGGATAAATTGGAATGTCGTATGCTTTCAACATGTATTCATTGTTGTAGTACATAAAGCAATAATCTTCACCCTCCAAGTTTTTTGACCTCAAAACTGCCCACGCATGCTGACAAGGGATTTGATCTAACTGGAACCTTCTACAACTACATGTCCTTTCCCTAAGGAAAACGATGAACAACCTCTCGTTGTTAATAACTGAATGTAAGTTTCCAGTTGATGGTCTCACCTATATCTTGTTGAAAAGCAATATTAGTCAAGACTTTATGTAACTAATCCAAAAGTTTAACCCTATTGAGTGTTTCCGTAGATAAACATGCATTTGAAATAAGGAACATGTTATATAATATAAACATACCACCATATGCTGTGATGCATCAAGATTTTCATCCAATATAGCATTGTATTTTACGGTAAGCTTTGTAAATGTCGCGTATGCAGTGTTTCGATTTGTGTAGTTCCACCTGTTGATCAGTATTCGAATTTCTTCCAGTAATTGTTGTATCAGAAGTTCCCTCGCTTCCTTAGTTGCTAAATTTAATGACTCTGCGATATTGGAAGTCATTGTCATTAGGGGTGGGCATTCGGTACTTCGGTTCGGTATTTAAGAATTTCGGTTCGTTATTTCGGTATTCGGTTTATCAATTGTGTATACCAAATACCGTACCAAAATATTTCGGTACGGTTCGGTATTTCTTATTTTGGTTCGATACGGTTTCGGTTTAAACCAAATCTATGTTATAAGGCTTGTGCCTATTCAAATCTGTAGCTCTTAGGGTTGAAAAGATACGTTTCAACTTTTGAAACCAATACAACTAGTATTATTTACTAGCATTTGACTAAACAAGGAGGCAATGCAAGGAAGCATCTTATAATACCATTGGCTAATACAAGAGAAAAAGTTGCACCTAAGTATTACAACTTACACGTAAAAAGTCCTTTTATGCCTCTACTATAAAGCCATACTTTATCCTAAAACAAAAAGAAGGATAGTTGAACAGTCCATTCAAGCTCAATGCCAAAGATATATGACTGCCTATATAGTATACACTTTTTATCTATGCTCCAAAGTTTCTAGAAGTTCTTAATCGGCTTGGTGGAACCTTGCTAAAGTCTAAGGGTAAGGAATTAAGGAATTAGGGGTTTTGGACTTTTGAGGTGTGAGCTTAAAGTTATTGGGATAAAAAATAAAAATAAAGTTTGGCTTGGACTAAACTATTTCGGTATTTGCCCCCAGGGCCTAGCTCAAGTGGCAAAGGGTGGTGGATTTGTGTCTTAGGTCACAGGTTCAAGCCCCCCCACTATGCAAATCAAAGTCTGGTATTTAAGTAGAGAAGGGTAGAGGGGTGGGCCCATTATCTACCGAGTTTGAAGGCTGCGGTTGGTCCAAAGGATCAGTCCCAGACGGATTTCTCGGTAAAAAAAAAACTACCGAAATACCGAAACATCAAAAATCCAATATCGTATATCGAACTGAAATACCGAAATACCAAAATTTATGTACCGAAATAAATCGAAATACCAAAAAAACCGAAACCAAAATACCAAATTAATTCGATTCGGTTCGGAATTCGAATTTTCGAATTTTATGCCCACCCCTAATTTTCATTGTCCTGTTGACTTTTGCATGCGCTCTACACCACCTGTGATACCCAATATCAAATAAGTAATCCTTCACTCTTCCATCTATTTGTTCCATATCTGTCATATGGTGATTAAACTCTTGAATAGTATATGCTCTTGCCGTAGCAAAAAATATCTCTCTTAGATCTTCTTAACTCCTCTTATATATGTCTTTTATGTTATTCCATAGATGCCATATACAAACACAATAAGAAACTTGAGGATACTTTGCATCTTTGCATACGACCCACTTGGTCTTCTCTCAAAAACTGAAGCGCCTTTTGCTTTGATCTATTTGCCTTCCAGTAGCTTAAGTCAATACCATAATGTTTTTCATGTCTTTCATTATGTTCTTTGCAGTATATACTGTTTTAGGATCAACATATATATCACAAATAATTCTTCCAATAATAGGAGCAATAGCTACACGTTGTGCTATCCCTCGCCGAACATTTGTCATCCTTACTGAATTTTCTAATCCTAAATATTTTTGACTTGTTTAGAGATGAAGACTTGAAAAATCACGTGCAATGGTCATTGACACATACCAGGCAGTATCTAATAACATCCAAATTTACACAATAGTATATAAATTAAGATAAACTATTGTGCATCATTACTATAAAAAGTTGATGATTGTCCACGATTATTAAGTTAGATATACATTTATACCTTGATGGACTTGGTCGATCAACCTTAAACTGAAATATTTTCCGAATAGCATAGTTTTTCAACACCATCATTAGTGTCTCCTTGTCCTTGTAAAGTTGGCCTTTCGCAACAGTACTATTTAGAGGATCATCAATTATTGGAGTTTCATCAAAATCTACAACTTTAGGATCCTCTACGTTATCAAACCCAATCAACTGCAGTGTATCACCATTATGTATATCATATGTACTGACAGTTTGTAGGCATACAGATGAATTTTTCTCGTTTAGATTAAGAGTGTGCATATCTTTCTCTTTCATTGTTAAACACAATGAATATTCATTAAATACATAATTTTTCTTCTTCAACTCAATATATACACGCAATCCCATATCATTGTGTATCATCATTGGTGGTGAATCATCTTCGCATTGGTACTGCATCTCAAGTAAATTAATTGTGGTGTCAACCATCAATTATTTTGAAATTGTAGAAACAAAATCACCAAATTTAGTTTTTGTACTAATCACCACGCCTTCAACTGAGTAATCCACAAATCGATTGTTGCTATCCCAATGTCCCCCGTGTTGTATCAAAATCGACAAAGTAGCCATTGGATCTGTATTCTATACATATGTATTCTATACAGAGAGATTGAAACCCTTCTTCAACCGATTTCTTAGAACTTCAAAAATTAAAGAAAATTGTTCTTAAAGAAAGCACTAATTATTGCATCAGAATTCTGAAATTTGATATTCAACCGCCGTGATTGCTGAAAAAACTTCACGCCCTTTTTGATTTGTGAAGGAAATATAGTTTCTGCATGTGTTTTTATTTTCGTTGACTGGATAGTTACGCTTCTGAAGGGATACATCGTGCAAACGTGAAAGAGGGGCCAGAATTTTAAAATCCCTCCTATTTTTGAGGGGTTATATAATCATGTCTGTTGGGATTAGGCTATTTTATGCCAATTTTTTTGGGCTACTAGTGCCAACCTAAATTTATCGCCATAGTGCCAATTATAGTTAAGCATTGTTATAGGATGTCAATTCCTCTAGTAGAAATGACACTACGTAGTCATTTGAGAGGCCATTTATTTAGAAATTAGCTAGTATGTCTTGAATTTCAGTTTTTCAATTCAATTTTTCGGAACAAAATGTCCCAAAGTTAAGAATTTTGTTTTAAAAGGATAAAATAAGTACAGACTAAGCTCTAAATAGCAGCCCTAAAAATGGCTATTCATGTACTTTCCCATGCTTATGGGACATTAAGAGTATTTTTTAAATTTTTTTTTGCCAAAAAATACTTATTTGAAAATATGTGGTGCTTCTCTGTTTGTCCAAAATAGGAAAGTGCTTTTGAGTAACAACAAAAGTAATTTTTCTACTTTTAGGAAGAACTATAAATTTTAGCTTCTTCCAAAAAAGAAGCAGAATCAACTATGGGTGTGTTTGGTATGAAGAAAAATATTTTTCGCAAAATATTTTTTAATTTTTCCATGTTTTGTTGGCTTAAATGTTTTGAAAAATATTTTCCCGATGAACAAAATGTTTTTCTTATTGAGCCGTAGATGTTTTGAACTAATATTAGTACTCGATAGACGCAGGGGCGAATTTAGCTTTATCGAATAATTTAACAAATAATATGTATAAAAATGATATTTGCATAGTAAAAACATTTTAAATATAAATGGATGACACCACTTAATAAATACATTTCTTTGGCGCAGCGGGAAAATGCTTACATTTTATCAGGTAGGTGGCAGGATACTATGACACCGGCTTCTTTTTTTCCTTTTAGCAAAATACTCAATATATCGATCTTGCCAAGTACTATCATCTTTACTTGCTAGTGACAAAGGTTTATCTTTATCGCTTTCTTTTTAAAAAAAAGGTATTTTCCCCTTCTTTCTTTTTCTTTTTGAATGTTTGTGACAATTGCATTAATGCATTTAATATGTTAACTGATAGGATCTTATTACAACAATTTATTTATGTGTTCATTTATTTAAGAAAAAAAAATGAGCGTACGCGACTAGATATCATTTGTGAAGTTTAATGGTTTTTCTTTGTATCACAATAAAAATTGTCAATTCACTGACGTATCTATCCACTTATCAAAGGAAAATCGCTTCTATTCCTGCTAGACCTGTAGAAAGTTCCGCCTCAACGTCTAACATCTTTACCCCATTGATATTTTGGGCCAATTACCACTTCATACTACCATACAAATGAAAATTGTCATTGCCTGTTTGGCTAAGTTTCTAGGACGTTAAGAGTATTTTTATTTTTTTTTGCCAAAAAATACGTATTTGAAAATATGTGGTGCTTCTCTATTTGGCGAAAACAGGGAAATACCTTTGAACAACAACAAAAGCAATTTTTCTGTTTTTGGGACTCTTTCAAAAAAGAAGCAGAATCAACTATATGTTGTTCATAGTCCCTTTTCTTTTGGGGGTGGGGGTGGAGGTGAGGGGGTTGCACGCAAAGATGGCAATGGGGCGGTGCAGATGTAGGCAGTGCGGGTTAATACATATGCGATGCGAGTTTAAACATATGCTGGTGCGGAGCGGTGCGACACAAAAATAAATTCAATTTTATTTGCGGGGGCGGGTTAAGATTTAAATTTTTTAAATAAGTACAACTTTTCAGCTATCGATCACTAATATTCAACCAAGAGATATTTGTTTTCCAGTTTTGGACTTATAATTCCGTTCTTCTACGAATTGGGTCATTGTAGTCTCAAATTGATTTAGTTTTTTTAAATTGATACATAGTAGACGTCTATTCAGTTTATTGTAAATATGAATGCTTGTACTAGTTGCATCACTGGGAAGAAGAGCTGCTTGTTTTATATTTTATTTACTGCTCCAAAGTCTCACTTTTAACTATATAGTTAATTTGTTTTAAGCTAAGTTCAGGTATATAATCTCATTACATTGTACAATCTGAATTGTATATTAGAATGACATGCTAATAGCATTCGGTAGGATTTATAGTTATTCCCTAGTTATGAGTATTCAAAATCTGACTTGGTTTGCCACTGGATTTTGATAGAAACATTTACATAAGCAATGACATGTATAAACATAATTGAAAAGACAAAAATAAAAATAAGACAAATTGGAAGAAAAAAAAAAAGAAGAGAAAATTTTTGTGGGGCGGGGCGAGGCGGTTAACACGGGTGTGAATACGGGACGGGTGAAAATGCAATGCGCGACGGGACGGGACGGGACGAGATGAATTAAAATTTTACGGTTAAGGTAGAACCCGCCCCGCACACGCACCGTTTGCCATCTCTATTTGCAGGGATTTTTCCGTAGAGAAAGGTAGTTTACTTTCAGCCTTCATTTTTCTACACAAGTAAGAGGAAAAAGACCTTCAGCTATATGTTCAGTTCTCTTTTGCTAATTCATCTCCAACAACAAAACCAGTTTCATCTCCCAAGTTGTGATTTTTCCCAAACTACCTAATCTTTCCCTTCCCTTCCCTTCTATCTTAACATGTCCTACTTGCAGCTTTTTACTTATTGCTAAAATAGTTCACCCCCTCCTCTCTACAGACCACAGAAAAGTAAAATAAAGAANAAAAAAAAAAAAAGGGGGGGGGGGGGGGGGGGGACCTTTCCCTTTCTCCTTATTACTTGTGTCATTTTGGAATTTATACCAGAAAAATCTCTGAAAGCTCAAGATTTCCAAACTTTCATTGTATGTAACTAAAATCTAGCCACATCTAAATGAACAAAATAACAGTATTAACAACCTCAACAGTGAACCTGCTCGTAAAGTCCCTTGTTCATCTCTGATTTTATGTAGAGAAATTAAAAGAAACCAAAAAAAAAAAAAAAAAAGAATTCACAAATAAAGTAATCAATAGGGAAGATGACCAAGAATTTCTTTTCTATTATAAAAAAAAATATGTTGGGAAAACGAACTACCAGATTTAATCACCCATCTTTCGACAGATAAAGAGGGAAGTGACAAAACCACCCCTCTATTCCTCGACATTATAGCTGAAAATAATCATACGTTCAGAAAATACTTATGCCCCCGTAGAACACCAAAGGGACAAGATAACACCCTTACCACAAAAACACCATAACCTCTTTCTCCAAATTGACATCCAACTAGTGACTATTTATAACTATAAACAGTACAAATCCACACAAAACAACAGCTACCTGTTTAACTGTCTGCTATACTATTACTACTATTTAATAGAGCCACAAACTATTATTTCTCACAGCCTAAAGTAAAACAGATCCCGCCGAGTGCCGGCAACATAGTAGGACGAACTTCTTCCCCCCTCCTCTCCCCACAGAATATATAGAAAAACCCCGGTGAATAACTAGCCAACAGAAGACTCGTCTCTACTTAAAATATTTTCACTTCTTCTATACCCAATTCGATTTGAAAAGTAAACTCTTTCTTCTATAATGGCTACGACCCCTCCCCCCCGCCACACACACATAATCCCTGCAACTAAGAGGCAAGTATATGATTTTTTACCAGTCCATGGCTTATGGCTATTTATGTGTTTACAATTCACGACTTAGATTCATCAACTAAATAAAGTAAAATCAATTAATGAAATTTCTTATTCCAACTTGCACTTTCAGACTAGGAATTCGATCATTCCATTTAGACCGGTAAAATTTTATCCAACAACCGATTTAAATTTTTTGGACGGGCTGATTACTCAAAAACGAATTAAATTAAGAATTAAAAGATTAACCAAATGTTCAATCTCTGCTTCCGTTCCTTCTTTTTGGTCAAGGAAGAAATAAGAGCTTCTTCAATCACATTATCGCAGCTTTCACCTCCAAATTTCGTTCTTGCTTCCATTGCAATAATCCAAATGAAATCATCTATAATTGAAGCATCCCTTTTTCTTGTTTTACGAGAATCAAATTCAAGCAATTTAAATTCTGGTCCTATTCAGAGGAAAAAAAAAAACAAAAAAAAAAACAATAAAACAAAAATTGACAAGACATGAATTTATCCATTGTCACTTTTTGCTCCCGAGTTTCTTGGAGAGCANAAAAAAAAAAAAAAAAAAAAAAAGAAAAACGAACGCCATGTCTTACGTTAAATCCAACTTCAATTTTTGCCATGTCTCGAACCAAAATGCAGTCTCAAACTCCAAGCACGTTCTGGGTCAAGTTGGCAATTCTCTCTCTCTCTCTCTCTATAGCATTACTATATTACGTTGCTTTACTCTTAACGCCAAGTCCTCACACCCACCCCCTTTTGTCAGTCATCCTTATTCCTTTTCCTCTCTAACTTGCAGTCTATCTATACATTCATACAACCTATATGTATAATTTCACCAAAAAGAAAATGTTCCTAATTTAATTTTCCCCGTCAATTTCTCACATTTTTCACACATTTTAATATAAAATCGTTTCTTTGAATATCTTTCTCTCTCTCATCTACAGTTTTGGGGAAACTTGGTGGAACAGAGATCCCTATTCTTTCAGCTAATTAGATCTTCTTCTCAATTTCAATTCTCATATTATCTACTTCTGCTTATTTTCGCTGTTGTAATTGGATTCCAACTCCAATTACTCGCGCTCTCTGTTACTTCGGCTGATTCTTCTTGTATTCTCTGACTTGGATATGAACAATTTGCTGGGTCTCTTCAGTCAAAATTAGGGTTTCGGATTGAGGAAATTTGAGGTCTTTTTAATTTTTGGATAGAATTGACGGCTGAATTTGGCCTTTGGGTTTGGGGCAGTAATGATTATAAAGAAGAGCTTGAAAACGGTAATGCCGAGTTTGAAGCGGTGCCGAGTAAGTGACTCCGACGACGAGTTTTCCGTTAATCGAAAAAAGCGCAAGAGCAGTAGCAGTGGTGGATATTACCCTTTGCATCTGCTCCGTGATGTTGCCGCTGCTGGTATAATTCCGTTCAATGGATACGGTATTCAAAGAATTTTAGCCGCCGCCGCAGGTAACGGCGGAGCAGCTGTGTCGTGGTGCACAGAGGTTTCCCGTATCGCCCCCGGTGAGGCTGAGTTGCCAAAACAGAGGAGGAGCAATCCAGTGCAGGAGGCTTCACGGCCGCCACTAGTGAGGACTTCACGGGGGCGTGTTCAGGTACTTCCTTCTAGATTCAATGACTCGGTTCTTGATAATTGGAAGAAAGAGAAGAGCAAAACCACTACTAGTGCTAAAGAATCAACTTCGGACCCTGAATTTGACCCGGATGCAAGAGAAAAGCTTAGCTTTAAAAATGCCAAACGTGAAATTGGGTGTAATAATGGTTCAAAGCGTTTGGATATTACTAGGAAGTATTCTAGTTCTCGCAGTACACTCACATCATTACATGAGCGACTGGGAGATGCAGACGACACACATTTTGATGAAGCTATAGATTTAAGTGGCATTAATGGAACGGTGAAGGTGGAGGGAGGGAAGAGAGCTAATAAGTTTGGTGGTAAGGATTTTAATTCAGGTGACATAGTTTGGGCAATATCTGGAAGACATTGTCCTGCTTGGCCCGCAGTTGTCCTTGATTCAGAAACACAAGTTCCCCAGCAAGTTCTAAATTTTCGAGTTGCTGGCGCTGTTTGTGTCATGTTCTTTGGTTACTCTGGAAATGGCACGCAAAGGGTAAGACTTTATCTTTTGTGCATTATGCAGACCCCCGCTATGCGGAAGTGCCGAGTATGAGGTATTGGTGTATCTACTAAGATGACATGTTTTTATGAGCAGGATTATGCATGGATCAGACGTGGGATGCTATTTCCGTTTCTGGAATATGTAGACAGGTCTGTGGCAGTTATGTCTGTTAATGTTGATATAATCTCTAAGTAATGTCGGGGTGTGGTGAACCTTTGCTTTGTTTAGGTTTCAGGGGCAGACTAACTTGAACGACAGCACACCTGGTGACCTTCGCTCTGCCATAGAAGAGGCATTTCTAGCTGAAAATGGCTTTATTGAGATGTTGATGGTTGAAATAAATGCAGCGGCTGGCAATCTAGATTATTTCCAGTCTCTTCCCCGAGGAGCATTTGAGGTCTCTGACTCAAATCAGGACCAAGAGTGTAACTCTCCAAGTCAGGCACGTTTCAGAGTCACTCAGGCCTTTTTCCTGATTTTCTAACATGCTATACTACCATCGAGGTCCTCTAGTTAGCATTCCTATCCTGATCTGGGTGGAATGATTCTGCTAAATTTCACTGCAGTACTTCCCCATACCTGCAGCCCCTAAAATCACGAGAAAGAAATGAATGTCTCATATTATAGGGTACTTCCTATAAGTTTATCATGTTTAGAATCTTTGTGCAGGAATTATTGAAGAAGAAAGAACTTGACTCTTGCGACGCCTGTGGATCGAGTCTTTCTTCTAAGCCATCCAGGAAATTGAATGACTCAACTCTTAGGGCCAATCGTCTGTGTACTGCTTGTGCTAGGGTCTGTTACAGCTTTCAATTTATCTTTCTATCTTTCTTTGACCAACTTAAATGGATGATCTAGATGTTGATGTCATGATAGTAATAATTTGTGTCTTATACTCCAGCTAAAGAAGATAAAACATTATTGTGGCATATGCAAGAAGATCCGTAATCCCTCAGATAGTGGAACTTGGGTGAGAAATCTGTTATCTTCTGCTGGTTGTTCGTAACCACTTCCTATTTCTTTCCATGAAATTACTTATGGTGATATTTCTTCATAGAAACAACAATAGTTTCTTTGCTGGTTTAGGTACGCTGTGATGGCTGCAAAGTGTGGGTGCATGCTGAGTGTGACAAAATCTCAAGAGAAAATTTCAAGGTATCTCAATTCTGCTGAAACTTTTTCTTCCCTTTCTATATTCATGTTTTGGTTTACTTCTTTGCGATAACATAATCTGCTGTCCTATTTTTTCAGGAGCTGAGTACCTCTGATTACTACTGTCCAGAATGCAGAGCAAGATTTAACTTTGAATTGTCTGACTCTGAAAACATTAATTCTAAGGCCAAGTTAGTCTCATCAATCAGTTGTATTAAAGTTGAAGCTTGTGGTTTGAACTAACGATTTACTGTTTCCTGGTTCAGAAACAACAAAAATGATTGTCAGACAGTAGCATTGCCAGACAAGGTTTCTGTTATCTGCTCAGGAGTGGAAGGCATTTATTTCCCAAGGCTTCACCTGTAAGTGTACATGGGCCTTCGTTATGTCCACTGGTTTTTTATCATTCACCAGCGATTGCCTCTGTCTGATGCTGTGCATCACTTCCTTTAAGTTTTCTGTCTGGTATAAGAGTTTAATACCTGTTTTTTCCCTGCAGCAGCTCTCATACTTTTGAATCTTACTCTGTGTTTATTAGTGTTTCCTTTATAATCTCGGATTTTATAATTAACTGGAGGTTTGAACACTTCAATGGTAAGTTTTGGAATTAACTGACTGATTCTATCTAACATTTGTCTTATTTAAAAAATTCTACCTAACCTTTGTGGAAAGCAAAGCAGTGAACATGAATGCAAGTCACAGTTAGGAGATTTGATCTATCAAGTTGTTTACATGTGATTTTTCTGTTTGGACCTTTGTTCTCTTCAAGACAAGTTCAACATTAAGAGATCAAGGATTTTCTTACCATTGACTCAGGTCATATATTTTGCAATCATATTCTCCTTTCTTTTTGTTCCAGAGTTGTTTGCAAGTGTGGCTATTGTGGAGCAGAAAAACAGGCACTTAGTGAATGGGAGAGGCACACAGGTTCTAAAATAAAAAACTGGAAGACCAGTGTCAGGGTGAAGGGTTCTTTGCTACCTCTCGAACAATGGGTTTGTATTCTCCAGTTTCTTATGCTGCTTATGATTTGACATGGACTACACATTTTTATTTGATACTATCATACAATAGTAGTTTTTTTTATAAGGAACTACTATCATACACTTGTAATTTATCAATAGAATTATGTTGGTAAGATATTGACGTATCTGCTTTGCAAATTAATTTTCCATTAAGTTTAAGAGCAACTGACGTGCCCATTGCCTCCTTTTATGTGCGCCATTGTGTCAGTCTATGTTGGCTGTATTTATTTTCTAGGAATAAGTACGCCGAATGTCATCGTGGGCACATGACATAATCTCACTGTGTATGAAGAGGAAGTTTGATTTTCTTCAATATTACTGGCAGTAAAAATATAAG
Organism: Nicotiana paniculata; assembly: GCA_005239505.1. NCBI lineage: Eukaryota > Viridiplantae > Streptophyta > Magnoliopsida > Solanales > Solanaceae > Nicotiana > Nicotiana paniculata. The sequence goes on along the minus strand of ML346929.1, from coordinate 47,703 downwards.
ATATATTATTGAGGTTCGTCATATGTTTGATGTAATAGCTTTCATCGTCTAGATTTTGAACTTCAAAAATTTGTTTTGATAAATAGTATTGTTAAAAGGTTTTTTCAAAAAAGAAAAAACTTTTTAGTAAAGTACTTCTCACAGGAGTTACAATCTTCTATTCTATGATAGACTAGAAGAGTTGCAGGCCTTTTGGGATTTCTCAAACTAATTGATGTTATAAATTTGGAAATAGGTAGTAGATGATACTAGTCAAACAAAATAAATATAAATGTTCTGCTAAGTTTATGGCTTTGTAATATTCTTTACGCATGAGTTCATAGTGAATCTTATCTACATAAGTGTAGCTGAACAAAGAAATTTCAAGGGGACAAGAAACTAATTCAATGTAATGCAGTTTTGAAGTGCTAACGTGGAAGAAAAAGCTTAATCCTCTTCCCCCCCCTCCTTTTTCTCCTTTCCTCTTTTTTTTTTGGTTAGGGATGACATCAGTTAGACAGCCTGATGCTCTTGACAACTGCATGATACTCCTATGACTGAACAACCAAGTAAACTTTAGATGACGTGTATGCCCTTATGTGAAATTTGTATTTATCATTTACTTTGTCTACTCAACATTAAAAGTATTCTTTCCCTATCATTTTTGTGTTTCAATATTTTTCTTGAGTTTTGGTGGAATGAAATTTTGATTTTATAAATTTCATGAAGGGAAAAATTGAAAGAGTAAATTGTCTCCTGTAATGCCACAAATTTTGACTGTCTAGGGGGTTGAGAGCTTCAAATTCTCAAACAAGGGAGAGTATTTTAACTATTGACATTTGGGAATTGATCTGAAATTGATTCATGCGTTAGTGGATATCATTCCTTTTCTTTTTATGTGAAAAAATTGTGAACTTTCATAACCTGTCAATTATGAAGATTTGTTGGAAAGTGCTCTCCCTCTCTCTTGTTTTTTGTTTTGGTTGATAAGGGGAACAGTACTCTCATAATTTACATGGCATGGGTTCATTCTCAGAATGTTTTATCTGAAGTCATAACTCAGTTGCATTCTGTTAGTTACGGTCTTTCGATTCAGAAATGAAGTAAGGCAGGTAACATCTTGTTTTGCTCCACAGATGCTAGAAATGGCAGAGTATCATGCACAGAATGTTGTTTCTACCAAATCGGCTAAACGTCCTCCTTTAAAAGTACGGAGACAAAAGCTGCTAAGTTTTCTCCGAGGTACATGCTATTTACTTGTTTTGGAAGAGACATTCCACATCTATGCAACATATGTACTTTTAAAATGGCATTGTGCCAGCATAATAGAAGATATGTGTTAGAACCAGGATACTTGTCAACAAACCATGTTCTAATCCTTTTTTCATTATTCGACCACTTATACTGTCCTCAATCATGTTTCTTTCCGTTCCACCTTTTTTATATAGTCTTAATCATATTGTTGGAGAAGAAATCCTTATTTTTTAAAGATGAATTTAAATTTACGTATAGAAGGGGAGAGGTGGATCGATCATCTATATCAAGAGGAAGATTCTATAACTCTACAAACTTTTAATATGATACATCAAATAATAGATGTCCATATTAATGTCCATGCTCTTCAAATGGATTTAGGCTGTGCATGAACTTGAACTGGGGATCATAAGATATAAATGTTACTATTAATTTTTGAAACCACCATCCCTGCCTGTCTTATTGCACGTTGGTTGTCACCCGTGTCCTTCTGCATCCTTGTGTTGCATAACTCCGGCAGCCACTATTTGTTCCAATTAAGTAACAGTACTAAATTGCGCTAAATATTTAGACACTACCTAGTAACCACTTTTTTTTCCAAAAAAATAACAATTTAGACAAGCCTAAATAACCGAATCTCCCTATACCCGTATTCGTATTTCTGTCTGGATCTGAATCCTAATAATTATGTTTTAGATATTCCTGACCTCTGCATCCATACCTGTATTACTAAACTTGGCTATGCCCCATGGCCCATAACCACATCTGCTGCTTTATAAAAAAGCACTAATCAGTTGTCAATTCTTTTCTTCGATTATACAGAAAAGTATGAACCTGTTTATGCAAAGTGGACCACAGAAAGGTGTGCAGTATGTCGATGGGTTGAAGATTGGGACTACAACAAAATTATTATATGCATTAGGTATGACCAAGTTTCAAAAAGCTATTCTGCCTGGTAGGAGATTAGTGGAAACTCTTCATATGTGTTCAATTTCTGGAGACTTCCGTTATTTGATTTGAATACCAACTTCTGGTTACTTTTCATTGGAAAAGATTTTGACTTGAAATAGGATATGTCTGCTAGGTTTTCATTAGCAGTAATATTTTTTGGTGGGTTTCTCAAGTAATTTCATGATTTCTTGTTGATTTTTTTGCAAAGGTTGTTTAATCTTAAGATGATTGTTCAAATTTTTCCTTAAAGAAAACAGAATGAACTGAAATTCTATTTCTCATCAGGTGTCAAATAGCTGTTCATCAAGAATGCTATGGAGCAAGAAATGTTCGTGATTTCACTTCGTGGGTCTGCAGATCCTGCGAGACTCCTGAGATTGAACGGGAATGTTGTCTTTGTCCTGTGAAAGGCATGACACTAATTACTAATTTTGTATTAATTGTAGTGCTGCTTGAATTTGGCCAAACTGTTTTCAACCTATTTCCTTTCACCTGCAACTACTAACCTTATATTGTTGCTTAATTTAGGAGGTGCTTTGAAGCCCACAGATATTAAGCCATTGTGGGTTCATGTTACTTGTGCTTGGTTCCAACCTGAAGTTTGTTTTGCTAGTGATGAGAAAATGGAGCCTGCTGTTGGAATTTTGAGAATTCCTTCAAATTCTTTTGTGAAGGTAAGCTTTTTTGTTTTGGGGAAATGTTAGTCCACTTTGTGGCGCAAATCCGGTGATCTCACTTCAGTGTTATATCCAGAAGGAAAGTGGCTTGAGTGATGGAGAAAATACTGTGTTATGACATAATAGTATGTAACATAGCCTTTTACCTTTAAAAAAGACATAATAGTATGTAACATATCTCATTTCCAGTAGGAGTTTTTTATCCTGGATAGGCGAAGGAAGCAAGATAATTTGAAGACATGATTTTTTCTCACCTAATTTTTAAAAATTTGAAATGGGTTTTAAGTGAAATTTAAGATGAAGTTCATAACTCTACATCTTTCTTTTGTATTCATTTTTGTTTCTGGTAAAAGAATAAGATAAAAAGTTTCTGTAGCAATATTTGTTTCTCATCCATGCTAAGTCTGACATTATCCATACTGATGATTTAGGTGCTGGTTTATTTCTCGAAGCTAAAGGACGTAATAGCATATTTTAAATGTTTCTGTTACTGTTTTACTAATTCAGACTTCATAATGGACATGGCGACTTGACAATTTGAATAGCTCAGCCTTCCTTGTTAAGACGGAGCCCATTACTACTAGAGGCAAACATTGTAATTGATATCTTATAAGAGTGGAAGGAGCTCCTCTAAAGCGATCATACCAGCACTAACTCTCGGGATCCCATCATAAGAGTGGAAAAAGCTCCTAATAAAATTATTTGGTTGATGTATATTAACAAATGTATATCAAAAGACTTTACTTTGTCTTGGTCACCCAATTGTCATCTATAACGTAACATGTTATCAACTTGGCGTTATTGTTCCAGTTAATATAGGCATTCTTTAGATCTGAATCTCAAAATCAAAATGGAAAAACATCATGTTATAGCAAGAACTCTCCTGTTGAATCTGAAGTGAGCATTGACTTGGTAAATTTCAGATATGTGTGATCTGCAAACAAATTCATGGTTCCTGCACACAGTGTTGCAAGTGCTCGACTTATTACCATGCTATGTGCGCATCAAGAGCAGGGTATCGCATGGAGGTGAGATTACTTATCTAATCTTCTATTGTCATTGAATTTAATAGGTACTTTCCAGAGTATGTAACTTCCCTCCTGTTTCAGAGCCTATCATTCCTTTTAGTGCCCACTGAAAGGAAACAGAGTTGTCCAGTTAGTGTATAAAATATTTGTAACATGTGTTATGGTAATTGTTTATTCATCATTCGGCTAACAAGCACGTGCACATGCAGATCTTTTTCCGTTTTTATTTTCCATCGGGACATCCTTCCTTTTGGCGTTTTGATTATCCATTTTCAATCAGTTATTCTAATGCCTTAACTGCCAGCACATTTTTGGTACTGTTACATCTGATTTGTATATCTGACATGATGACTAGTTCATTTTATGTTGTTTAGTCAACGCATTCAACAGTTCAGCTATATCTGCCCCTATCCTTCTACTTTGTCATTTGATCCTGGATGTTAATACTTTTCAAACTGCAGCTGCACTGCTTGGAGAAAAATGGAAAACAGGTCACAAGAATGGTTTCATATTGTGCCTACCACAGGTACTGCTCCATTTTCTTTGCATCAAACATTAAGAAAGGAGACTGAGAAAGGGAAGAAAGAGGAAGTTAGTCATTTGTGAGACCTGCTTTCCAGTCAGAATAATGGATACTTGATTATTCAAGTAATGACATTTAATGGGGGCTTTAGGTCTAACTTGCGTTGCCAATCACCTAAAAAACGCCAACTGTATCTTTATGAATAAATGCTTCTAATGGCTTCATGATTTTACAGGGCTCCCAATCCAGATACCGTTCTCATTATTCAAACTCCCAAAGGGGTATTCTCTGCTAGAAGCCTTCTTCAAAACAGTAAGCACACAGGTTCACGTCTAATTTCAACAAGTAGACTGCAGCTCCAGGAAGCTCCAGCAGCAGAGATAGAAGAGATCGAGCCATTCTCTGCAGCAAGGTGCCGTGTTTATAATCGATTGCGTGATAAGGTATTACACCATGTTACTATTACACAATGTTATGATTGATTATGCCAAATTTTATTAATATACACAGGAAGGAAATGAAAGAATTTATGTTTCGGCCAAAGTCATAAGCGCCCCCCTAAACTTGTCCGCATTTTCCCTAAATAGCGTCTTTATGACACTAGGCAACTGAAAAGCGTAGCTTCCTTTTGGTTTTTTGAACCATGAAACTCTTGATGTGTGAATTCATTATTAGCATCTCTGTGCACGAGAAGACATTAGAGATATAAGAACTAAACTTTGTTCTGATATCTATCTACAATTTGCTTATTAGTCGATACTTAATATCTCTCCGTGGTTTGTTCTATTTATAAGTCCAATAACCATAATTGCTTTTAGTCATGCTTTTTAACTACCTTAAATTTTCTAGTTATGCTACCTGGTATTGATTGGTATGTTATGTTTGTGGTTTAAGTTTTTTAGTTGACATTCACTCATTTGCCTTCTCATCACAAATTTATAACTAGCTGGTGTCTGTTGTTTAATCATCCTAAAGGGTTGCCAGTTATGAATCTCCTTATTTTTTGCTTGTCAGGGAGCAGGAGAATCTGCCATTGCCCACCACGTGAGGAGACCTTGTCACCATTCTTCAAGTTCAATACGAAGTTTGAACATTATTAAAGTAAATTTCTTCCTCCCTCCCATATCTTTCCCTCCTTCCTACGTAAAGTAATGTTTTCCTGTCAGTAGTTTCTCTCTTAGCTTCTATGGTGATTTTTAAAAAAAAATATTATTCTGTTCTTCCTTTTAACAGGACGTCAAGGGATCCAAAACATTTTCTACCTTTAGGGAGCGGCTTCGTGATTTACAGGCATTCTTTTTAACACTGCTGCTCATCAAGTTAACAGCATTTCAGCTCATATTCTCAGCATTTTCATCTTATTTTGCAATTGCAGAGAACAGAAAATGATCGTGTTTGCTTTGGTAGATCTGGGATACATAGATGGGGTCTGTTTGCTCGTAGAAATATACCAGAAGGAGAGATGGTATATTAATCTTTTTTAGTTCTTACTGGTTACCCATAGTTAATGCGTTGATCATATTATGAAAAGAAAGAAATGGCAGTCCGAGTAATCGCTTGGAAGTGGAGTCCTAAATTTCATGTTTAGAGCTATTCTAGATAGTCAATGATTTTGTGTCATAACCTGTGAACATTTCCAATGAGGACTAGTTCCTCCTTGCTTGAGTATGCTACATGATCATCTTTCATCTTAATAATCACTTACTAACTGAAGTGCTCGTATTCTAATTACTTAAGCATCAAATCTAGAAGTTACTTAGTAGAGCATGCATTTACTTGTTTCAGGTTCTTGAGTATCGTGGTGAGCAGATCAGACGCAGTATTGCAGATTTAAGGGAGGCACGGTATCGTGTTGAGGGAAAAGATTGCTATGTAGGTTCTTTTCACTCCTTTCTTTGTGCTTTCTCTCTCTCTCTCTCTCCTTCTCTCCAACCCGTGCATGGTCACAAGCACCAATTAATGTCATTGAATTATCTTATGCAGTTATTTAAGATTAGTGAAGAAGTTGTGGTGGACGCCACTGATAAGGGGAACATTGCACGTTTAATTAACCATTCTGTAAGTATCACTTTTCTTTCATTGTTTCTGATGCTTCTCTTCATCTTTGGAATCAAACTAGAATTATTATGTTTGATGGTGCTTCTCCCTTCTATCGTGCTCTTTAGATCTTGTCAATCCTTTTCTTTTTCCTTGAGAAAGTGATCATAGTTTCCTTTTTATCTATTCTTTTTCATGTAGTATTAACTTTGTCTGGTCCTTGTTATCAAAACCAGCAAATGAAAAGGCAAAGACTAGTGCCACTAAATCAGGTAAAACTGAAGGAGATCAGTTTCAATCCCATTATGTTGGTTTTGGAGCTGACTAAAGGATCTAGATTAAAGAGAAATGTGGAATTTCAAATTTTACTAATCTGAAAGGGGAAAAAAAAGGAATTCTGGTTATAAAATGTCAGCCCATACAGCTGGTACAAACGGTTATGAAATCCAGGCCAAGCCACCTATTTACACATTGCAAGTATATATGCATGTGAAGCTCATGCTTCACCGAGGAATCACCAAATGATTGCAAATGATAAAGAAGAGTGATCGCAGTTCCATCACATGCACTGGGTAGCTCTCCCCATCACCTAGTGATTTTTGGTTGATAATAGTTTTGCTTGGCTAATAACAAATGGGAACAGCGACTTTATTATACTCTCCCCATCACCTAGTGATTTTTAGTTGATAATAGTTTTGCTTGGCTAATAACGAATGGGAACAGTGATTGCATTATGGTGTTACTGCTTTAATGAGATTAATGTCATTGATGATTTTAACAGGCCAAAAGAGTTGAGTACCAATCATACCGCAGAAGGTTATATTAGGATGTCTAAACTTGTCTTTAGTCTGAACCTAATCTAATATCAGAGAAAATTTATCTGACTGGAGCATTATCTTGAACCAGATAAAATATGCTTCAGTGTACATTTTGATTGAGAAATATGTTTCAATATACTCCAAATATTTTTGTACAACCTATCATGGCAAAGTCTCCTTAGACCTGGTAATGCTAGGAATTATGTGCCCCATTCAAGTTATATTCCTTCTACTTATAATTTATCTGTAGTCAGCAAATTTAGCAAGTCAATAGATGCAATATTTGTATTCTCAGGTTATCTTTATCGATGGTTCCTTGAACTTGACTCTTTTCGCTCTTTTGCTTTGTTATTTTCAGTGCATGCCAAACTGTTATGCAAGGATCATGAGTGTAGGAGCTGATGAGAGTCGGGTTGTACTTATCGCAAAGACAAATGTGTCGGCTGGTGATGAATTAACGTATCTATCTCTCTCTTTCTCTTTCACGCATGCATGCACTCACACACATTAATGCCTGAATATTAGAAAGTCTGCCCCTGATTTCTTTGATTTTTATTTGGTTGCAATAATGACAGGTATGACTACTTGTTTGATCCAGACGAATGTGAAGATTTCAAAGTTCCTTGCCTGTGTAAAGCTCCAAACTGCAGAAAGTTCATGAATTAGGTTTACACTTTCCACAAATTTTTTTCCTCCACAAGGAGATCTAACCATTACACCCTCTCACAGCTTGCTAATTTTAGTGATTCTAGAGGAAATATGTAATTTTTAGTCTACGTTTCTTCCTTCCTAGTAGGGGGCTGGGCTTCTTTCCGTAGGATGGTTTGGGTCAATAATATAGCTATCACTTGACGAAAGTTGGGTCTGAGTTATTATGTACAGATTCAGAGAAGGCAGATCTTTTTCTTCTATTCTGCCGCTACAGAAATGTAAACTTCACTTCTCTCTATTGTTTTTGGGAGATCAACAAAAATGAAAAGAAAATAAAAAAGATGCAAGCAATTCCTCTTTTATTTTCTCCTCACTCTTAACTGTTTTCAATCTTCATCCCCCTCCTCCGACTTAAAATCCCTCCATAAAAACCTCTGAACCCCCATTGACGTCCCCCCACCCCCCAACCAACCAAAAAGAAATAGAGAACAAAAAGGATACCAGAAAAATTATCATTTACTGCACCCAAATTATGGAATAGAGGTCAATGAAACGGAATGCAAAATACGGGTTATCAAGGTTCAAATTCAAGCATAGACGAAAAAATGTTAGGATATTTTTATATAGGTAGGAAGAATTACTTGTGGGCGATAAGGCGTATTTTGTTGAACAGTCGAGCTGGGGACGAATTGATCTGAGCTTGTGAAAGAATTACCATTTCCTCCTTCGTCCCCAATGGACGTTTCAAGTCATCAGTAGACTGATTTGTGGATGAGGATTAGCAAATCTGAAGCTGCCACTTGGAGATGAAAGGACTCCGTTCTGTTACTTGACTGCCTCACTGCCTGTCGGCTACCTATACCACCCACCCTTCTCTTCTGAACTGGTTTCTCCTATGGTATGTATTTTGTGACGTCGACGTTTTGGGCACGTCAACCATTTCTGTCGATCAGATTAACAGATTTTGATGCATAGAATTTTTTTTATTTTTTATTTTATTTTTAATCGAGAGATCAGATTATTATAGCAGACTTTTTCCTGTTTTACTCTCTTATTAGTCGTTTCAAAAAGTAAAGTCCGTTCTTTATTTTGTTAATCTTGCTAGTTTTGATACTATTTATTTTGAAATTAATGTGATGATTGACAAGGGAAATTGCAATTTTAGTACTTCGTCTATCTGCGAATGAACAAATTTGTCCTCCTTGTTCTGCTAAGCTATTCCAGTCCATCTATAATATATCAGATCAACATTCACTTCGGTTGGGAAATTAAGGGCCTGTTTGGCCATAATTTTCTTTTTCAATTCTTTCGAAATTTATTTACTTTTTTTTCGGAATCAGTTTGGCCATGAAAATTTTAAATTTCACTTGAAGTTGAATTTCGAAATCTTTTGGAAATATGAAAAATTTCAAAAAGTTATTTTTTAAATTTTTACTTCAAATTACTCACAAAATCAAAAATACCTGCAAATTGTATTCATGTCCAAGTCTTGCTTCAATTTTTTTTTTTATACTTTTTCCTGGATTTTCATAGTTCTTATGTCCAAACGCCCACTAAGACTTGATGAGCAGGAGTAAATGTTCCCTAGAAAACTGTCTAATTTTCTCTAACACTCTATTTCTTAGGTTCAAGTCCTCGATGTTTTTATTTAGAGCTTGTTTGGAAAATTACCTAGGAATTGATTTTTAGTGTAATTGGGTGTAATTACATAATTTGACATGTTTGTCTAACCAAGTAATTACTTGGTTAGCATGGAATTGCGTGTAATTAAAAAGATATAGTTATACTCTTCAATTCTCAACGGGCAAGTGAAAATTGATGGTAATTACGCTGTGTAATTACGAGGTTACTTTTAAATGTTTTTCCTTTTTTGTTTTTATTTTAATTTATTATCATTATAAATTTTTGTTTCCTTTATTTTAATTTTTTTATATTTACTTTTCTATTTCTTTTTTAATTTTAAAATATATTTTCTTTGTACATCATTTATCTTTTATTTCTCTACCTTTACTTCTCGTGATCCCATGTAGTTTCTTATTTGTTTTATTTTCTTCATTTTGCATAACTACGTTAATATTCTGGTTTTTGAAACTATACCTCCTAATATTAGAAATAATGAGTCATTAAATAACTTGGCATATATTATGTGATATCCTTAAAGTAGAATTTCGTTACTGAATGAGGTTATAAACTTATTATGTTTCCTAATTTTAAGTTGTAATGAAAATTATTTTTATTATGTTGGAATTTGACATATGTTAAATTATTATTTTTTTGGATGTTGAAATCGTGTTATATTTGTTTTTTCACGTTGCATATTGTTCATTTTTACTTAGAACTGATAGATTAGTTTTGTCAAATATTTGAATAATGTTATGACATTATATTAATAAATATTAATTTATTTTATCAAACACGCATTCGATGATGTTCTTACAAAACATCTATTTTAATTTCTATAATTAATTAAACTAAATATTATTAATTTAAATATATATATATATATATATGTCGATTATTTTTAGAATATTATTTATAAATATATGATTACTAATTAATGAATATTCAAAAAAAATATGCATCTTAAATACCAAACCTAATACCATTTATACTTATAAAAAATTATTATAGGCATATATTTATTATATTAACTTTTAAGTTTTGATAATTACATCATTTAATATTTAATCTATCAATGTAATTACATTTGTGCAACCAAACAATATGCTTGTAATTATATTGTAATTACGTTATGACAAACAAACAGGTCATCGTAATTACTATATTGTGTAATTACTATTTTAGTATTCACCAATTTCAATTATCAGGTGACTTTTCAAACAGACCCTTAATTTCCAAACTACCTGTATATCTCAACAAGCTTGCCTACAACACATTCATATCATCTCAAATTTCAAATATTACACTATAAACTTGCTTATAGCTAAAGTAAGCATCAAAAGTAGAATTACCAATACTACCCTCGGAGACTTAAATTGGAATGCGACAAGCCTTCTTTTTCTTTTTCATAATATAGTTTCCTATTCCAGCTTAAAAATAAATAGAATTTGTTAGAGACCGATGATCAATACTTGTTTAATGGTTTATTAGGAAGACATAAGAGCAAAGTAGGGGTGAAAAAGTATGGCTAATAGGTTGGATAAACTCTAAATTTGGAGAGAGAGAAGGAGAAAATAAGAGAGAGTAAATTAAGCAGGGTAAGAAAAATAAATTGACCTAATGTTTGACAAAAAAAAAAGATCTAGGTCCAAACAATTAGATTCATGCAAGGAAGAGTTAATCTTAGTTAATAATAATATCCTAAAAACAAATCTATCATTGTTGTGATAAATAACTTGTATGTTTGTTAAGATGGCGATAAATGTGAACAATAACAACAATATTCAATGATCCAAAAAGAGGAAATATGGAATTAAATAGCAATATATAGCAATACGTGGCATTCAAGTAAATAAAACGTGTGAGTCACCTGAAAATGGATGAGATCAATGGATATTCTTTCTGACAATGATGAATGATTAATGAATCTTTGAATACTTAGGTTGCTCTTGGGTGAAAAAGTTTCTTTTTGTATCCTTATGATATAATCAGATCCTCTTTGTAAAGTCAAAGTGTATTTTATAAATGAATATCTCATGTCCCCTATCATTGTGTCTCTTTCTATTTATAGAGAACATGTTCCTAGAAACCCTAATAGTATATGTACAGAGAATATCTACTAGAATATTCTCTTTTATGTCATATCTTGCTACTAGTCGTTATAATTCTATCTAAGATCCTCGACCTCGACCTCGACCTCAACCTTGAACTATGGTGACTCTTCGACCTCATCTTTCATTGCTTTGACAATACTTCGCCCCGAGGTTGTTCTTTATGGGGACCTCACTGATAGAACGTGGAGGTCGATGAAGGCTATAATACTACGGATGTGGGTTGACCATATCAAAGACATTTTTGGCCCATACAGTTTGTCCCTCTGCTCATTGAAGTTTTTCTCGCGGGCAAGGTCGATGAGTGGACAATGTCATTTGTGGTCGAGCTTTACCGAGCTGGCTATGCAAGTCGTGGTCGGGTTTTGCCGAGTTGGCTATACAGGTTGTGATCGTGACGATCTGGCAACGTGGCATTCTGAGGGCCGCCCATTTTGAATTAGTAATTTTCCCGGGAAGGTCGTTGGAGCCATTTGGTCCAAGAGAAAGAGTGATGTCATGATGTCATGCGTCATAATGACGTTATTTTTTGATGTGTTACATCAATTCACATGTGACCCATGATTGGTTCTGCCGTTTCGATCTTCGTGCTAATTATGGCTTGTCGTTTGGTTTTGGTGCCCTCAAGTCTTATAAATAAGGGGTGGTTTGCTGATTTTGAAACTTTTCGAAACTCCTTCTACTTCATAAGCATAGCTTCTTCTTCACCTTTTTCGCAGAACCCTTACACTTCTCTATTGTTTTATTTGTTTCCCTATCTTTTTTCACAACGTCTTATCTACCATCATATGTCCATATGGAAGACCACTTTATTCTTATAGACGTTATTTTTCCCGACTAGGGGGGAAGATGGAGGGACTGCCGCTGAGGAGGAAAACCTACCTACGATAAAGGAAATCGTACCTTGGTGTCTCGATGCTACACCCGATTTTCAAAAGGTGCTGGAAGTGGTGACAAAGAGGTTTAAATCCACGATGATGGTTCAGTGATTAACCAAACTCAAGGCTAGACTCGGCCTACCTGGTCATGTGGACTTGATAACTATAGGTGACGACGAGGTTCAAGTTCACCGTCCCGGCTTTTGCGCCCTTTACGCATTTCTGTTCTTAATTGGATATTCGTTCCATTTGTCGTTGTTGATAGAAGACCTATGTCGCTACTACAATGTATGCCCGTTACAGCTTGCCCCTTATATTTTTGAGGTGGTCATAATGTTGACGAAGTTCTATGAATTGGCCAATGTCGACATAACAATGTGCCACCATCCATATCTTTGCCCCTCATTTCTATCGAAGGACTTTGCTGAATATTTGCCACCATGGGGGAAAATATTTGGTGGTGAGGATGGATGACAAGGCTAGTCGGCATTTCTGGCTGACAATTTCTTTGTCAGGACCGAAGACGTAGTGTCCACTGCCGTAGGCTTCCCTGAAGCTTGGAACCCTACTTGTAAGTGCTCGTATTATTTCATATACCTTTTTGTTTCTAATGTTTTCCTTACTGCGGATCGATTAATCGACTTTCTCCTTTCTCCTTTCTGCAGTTACTGCTCGACCTCTCCAAATGGTGGCCCACATTGTCGATTGGATTAGACAGATTCTTCCTCATACGTAAAGGATACGCGATTGGTTGAGTTTTTCCCGGAGATTTAGGTCGTCTCTTCCCTCGGTAGCTAACTTGCTCCCTACCGTTAACGTCGTGAGTTCTTCACCCATGTTTGTTACCTTTGCTGATTTTTCCCTTTCCTATTTTTCTTTAGCTTCGACCAGGGGTTCGACAAAGAGGTCGAGAGCTCCTATGCCCTCATTTAGAAAAAGTAAGGACACTACACTTTAGGTCTCCGCCCCTACTTCGACTACAACCGATCCTGTCTCTGTTCCCATTCTACCCGTTGCCACTTCCACTTTCGCCTCCGCCTCCGCTTCGGGCGTTGTGATTTTTGATCCTCCTATATACTCTCTGATTGACGAGGACGATGAGCCTTCGCCCAGTGATGGAGATCTTCAACCTCAAAATAGGAGGAATGTGGATGCGGGTGACGGAGTTGCCCTGGCCGCTAGTGCAATAGAAGGGGACTTTTCACTGTGCGAGACGACGACCATTTTTGTGGAAGGTGATGTTAAAAAGAGTCTCGAGGATTCAAGGTCGGTGGAAGATGATATAGACGTATCCCTTCCGAGGGGATGAAGACTTATGGGACGACTGCCAACGTTCTTAAACCTTCGCGGTGAGAGGAGGTTTTCACCTCTCGGACAGCTACTGATACCTCTTTGTCTGCCAACAGAAAGGGAAAAAGCATCTATGAAAAGGGTGTTGAATCGAGTTCCGATGTTGTTGTGGATGACCTAAGGATGATTGAAGATGGTCTTACTCATCTCGAGGTAAGGTTGGAGGGGTCTACAAGGACTATAGCGATCTCTATGGATCATGACTTATTGGTGACACCAAGGAGGTAGTCCCTGCCGTTGGTCCTCTCTATTTTAAAGTTGAGATTAAGAACCTTAAGGAAATAGATTACGGTTCCTTGTCGAGGAGCATTGCTGGCCTCGCTCTTAGGGTGAGTTCTTGTGATTCTAACATTTTTCCTATTTTTCAGGGCATTCTTTGTTCTGGCTTTTTTCTTCTCTTTTTTTGGTTTGCAGACGGTGATTTTGGCGATTGAGAGCGATCGAAGGAAGAAGAGGCATAAAAAGATCTTCGTGAAACTGAAAATAAATACATTGAGTATCACAAAAAGTATCGGGATCTCCGTAGTCGGTTTCGCAAGGGAAGCGACATGCAAGCCCTGAGGGACGATCAGAAGAAGAGGGACGATGAGCTGGTACATTCCATCGAGAAGTGTAGCTTTATTGAGGGGACGTTGACGGGTAGGGAAGAGGAGCTTAAGGTTAGTAGGGGCGTAGAGGCCTAATGCATTGATCTTCATGCTCAAGTGGTTGAATTACGAGGGCAACTAGAAGAGTCCCGGTTTCAGTTAGAGTCCCTCAACGGTGAGATCGCCGAGAACCAAGATGAACTTGAGAAGGCGAAGTCCTCTCGTTTGGACGCTCGGAGGAAGGCAAAGATGTTTGGGTTGGCAAATAATACTCTTCGAGCCGAGCAGAAAAATAATCAATCAACAACGAGAGCTAAGGAAGATTGGCTCGAGGAGAGGATTGGGGAGCTGGAGAAAGACAACTTTGTCCTTCATGATGGAGTGACCTCTCTAGAGGTCAAGAAGGCTCAACTATTTGCATGACCGTCCTCTTCCAACACTTCTGATTTTCCTAATGTACCTCGGGAGTTATATGAAGAATGGATCCATACTGAGGCCCAGTTAGATGTATTTCAGGACTTGTATGCAACGGGGTCCATTCCTGAGGCTGCCCGGGTTAAGGCTCATGAAGCTCGAGTCACTTGTGGATATAATTCCGCTACGCTTCAGACTGACGAGGATGATGGGGAAGAGGGTGTGCATCGGCTCGAGGAGGACGCCTGGTATGATACCTCTTATCCTTAGGGCGAAGGTGGCAGGGATGACAGGGGACGAGATGGTGAGGTTGTAGAGGACCGTGATGGCGAGGGCCAGTAGTCTTTCCTTAGACTTTTTTTTTCTTCGTATTTTGTCTTTCTCTTTAAGTGCCCTTGTAATGAACTCCACAAATTTTTGTATATGGATGCTTAAGTTATTTTCTGCGCCTTCTTCCATACTTGTTACTTGTTTCCGTACTTGTGTACTTTGATTTTGTTATTTGCTTGTTTACGACTTCTGCTCTTTCTATTCTCGTTGTCTTCTAGTTGGTCGTAACCTTATTGACGGCTATATATGGTTTGTATCTGCCCTTTGTTTATATAGGCTGGGCGTGCCTCTTTATTTGGATTAGGCCTATAGGTGTTGTTTGAACTTGGTTGATTTTGGTCTTTTTCCAAGGCGTGGCTGAGGGCCGAATGGTGTTGTTCGAGTTGGTTGAACTTCACCTTTTATTAAATTGTGGTCTAGGGCCAACATGTGTTGTTAGAGCGTGGTCGAACTTATCCTTTTTTTAAATCGTGGTCGAGGGCCGATAAGTGTTGTTCGAGTATAGTCGAACTTATCCTTTTATTAAATCGCGATCGAGGGTCGATAGTTGTTGTTCGCGCGTGGTCAAACTTAACCTCTTATTAAATCGCGGTCGAGGGCCGATAGGTGTTGTTCGCACTCGGTCGAACTTAACCTTTTATTAAATTATGACCGAGGGCCAATAGGTGTTGTTCGCACTCGGTAAAACTTAACCTTTTATTAAATCGCGACCGAGGGCCGATATATGTTGTCCGCGCATGGTCGAACTTAACCTTAGCACAAAAAGTTGTCCTGATAAACATACGTTTCTTATTACTTTGACGTTGTTGCTCCGGTTACATGATTGGAGAGAGTTACAGATTTTGGGCGTTGCCTGGCACTCCAATCCTAGTCTTAGTCTACCTAGTCCCTTAATTGTTTGACTTGGAGTGTACTGAGGAGTCGGGCAATGAAACAGAAAAATAGTCCTTCCTTTGCGTACTTCGACTCGAAGTGTTCCCTTAGTCGCCTCTTTAAAAACCTCCTTGAGAAAACCCTAATATGACAAAACTCAAGTGAGGGAAAAGAATACGACTTAGAGACACTTCTTCCCTTAGAAGTTGAAGTATTTGAGGTGGATGATGTTCTAGTTGTTCGGTAGTTGCTTTCCTTTTATTGTCTCTAATTGGAATGAACCTTTTTTGCTTTGGCTGTGATTTTGTATGGGCCGTCCAAGTTGTTTACAAGCTTGTCTTCTCGTGGATCTTTTACTCGCTTGAGTTTTGGCTTTGAGCACATAGTCCCGACTTTGAGTGGCCACTTTGATTTCTTATTGTAATAACGTTCTGCTTGTTGCTTTTGGGCAACCATCCTTATGTATGCCATATCTCTTCGTTCATCAATCTCATCGAGTTCCTACCTTCTACTCTCATCATTACTAGTACCGCTCTTGAGGGAGTACCTTAGGCTGGGTCTCCAACTTCGATCGATATCATTGCCTCGGTCCCATAGACCAAAGATTAGGGTGTCTACGCCCATAATACTTGTGGAAGTATATCCGACCATAGTGCCTTGGCGTCTTCGAGCTTTTTCTTCATGATGTTTAATATGGATTTGTTGGAGGATTCTGCCTGACTGTTACCTGCCGGGTGATACGGGGCTGAAAGTATCCTCTTAATATGCCATTTCTCAAAGAATATGACGGGTTTTTTTCCCGTGAATTGAGGTCCGTTGTCACAACTAATCTCCTTGGGTAGGCTGAATGGGTAGATGGTGTTCCTCCATATAAAGGTAATTACCTCTTGTTCACGTATTTGGGAGAATGCTTATGCTTTCACCCATTTAGAGAAATAGTCAGTTAAAACCAAAAGGAATCTTACGTTACCTCGCCCTGCTGGGAGGAGGCCTACGATGTCCATTCCCCATTTGATGAATGGCTATTGAGAGGTGACTGCGTGGAGATGTTCTCCTACTTGGTGAATTATTGCGCCTTCTTCTGACATTGCTCGCATTTCTTCACGAGCTCTGAGGCGTCCTTTTTTATGGTGGGCCAGTAGTATCCTGCCCATATGAGACACCTAATGAATGCTCGATTGCCAGAGTGAGCACCACAATGGACTTCCTGGACTTCTTCAAGGGCGCGTTGGGTTTGGTTTGGACCCAAACATTTCTCCAGAGGGCCGTCGTATGTACTCTTATACAGGTCACTATGGAGGAGACTGTATCTAGTTGCTTGCATAATCAGAATCTTGGCTTCTTTTTTTATCATTTGGGAGTTTGCCGTCCTGCAAATAGGCAATAATACGATTGCGCCAATCCTAAGTTAAGCTTACAGTTCTTACCTCGATTTGGTCTAGTGATGAATTGAGGAGGTGGACTATATTTTTATCCACGGTCGTGATGCTTTTGGTAGCTGCGACCAATTTGGCGAGGCCGTCATTTTCGGCATTCTGCACATCGGGATCTGGTCGAACTGGCATTCATCGAACTCGGGCAACAACTTACAGATCCTGGTCTGATATTTTTCTAACCTTTATTCTTTGATTTGGAAAGTCCCTGTGACTTGGTTAACTACGAGCTGGGAATCACAGCAGAGTTTCAACTGCTTCACTCGATACTTGAGTGCTAGCCTCAATCCTGCAATTACGACCTCATACTCGGCCTCATTGTTAGTCATATCCTAGCATCTTATGGAGTGGAAAATTACTTATAATGACTCGACCGGTCGTTTTGAGCATTTACACTTTGCTCGATGGTTTGTGGGCATGAGCATCTTCGTATGATATGTTATGACTTGTGTGTATCGTCAGTTTCGATTTTCGAGTAATTCAAAATTAGTTTGGAAGAATGAATTTCATTGTTGAAGCGTTAAGTTAGAAGAGTTGACCAAGTTTGACTTTTGTGTGTTTGACACTGGATCAGAGTTTTTATGATTCCGTTAGGTCCGAATGGTTATTTTGGACTTGGACGTATGCCCGAATTCACATTTGGATATTTTTAGAAGGTTTCGGCACATATTGGCGAAAATTAGCAATTTGGAGTTTTGGAATATTTATAAGTTTGACCGGAAGTTGACTTTGGTTATATCGGTTCAAAATTTGGTTTTGGGGGTTGGAATAGTTTCGTTTTGTCATTTGAAACTTGTGTGCAAAATTTGTGATCATTTTGAGTTGATTTGATATGGTTCGGCACGAGTTTTGGAAGTTGAAAGTTCAAAAGTTCAATAAGTATGATTTGAGGTGCGATTCGTGGTTTTTATGTTGTTTGATGTGATTTGAAGCTTCGAATAAGTTTGTATCATGTTTTAGGAGTTCTCGGTATGATTGAATGGAGTCCCGAGGGGCTCGGTTGTGTTCTGGATCGTTGGTCGAGAACTAGTTAAGTTAAGGATTTGGAGTTTGACTATGGTCAATATCGGGTCAAGATGACCTCTTTTCGGTGTTTCCAGTGCGCGATCATGTTCGTAGCATATTTTGTGATTTAAATACATATATGGTTTGTGTACGGGAGCTTCCGAATGAGTTTTGGATGCTAATACGAAAATTCTTTTGTTGCTAATTTTCTAGTGTAAAATAATTACAAAAATGTCACTTGTGTCTCTTAAATTTTCAGATTTCCTTTAAAACTTCAAAACAACATATCTCCTTCATTATAAGGTCAAATAAAGTGATATAAAAGCCTAACTTGACTAAAATTTCATGAGGAATCCTATGGAGGCATCAAAAGAAAGTTTCAAATTTTTTTGGCATAAGAAACGAGGCAGAACAGCTGGACAGAAACATATAATATCGAGGGTTTGTTTATTTGATCATATTCTGAGTTGGGGAACTCGAATTTGGGCAATTTCGGAGGCGTTTTTCACCACATGAATTAGGGTAAATGTTCTATACTCAGTGTTGGTTACATTTCATGAATCCATCTTTATTTTTGGAATTTGATTGATGATTTCAAAGTGAAATTTGGGGAGTTTTGTCTAAATTTCATATAATTATTTTTTGAGTTTTCAAACATCGATTCAGACTCGAATTTGAGTAAAACTAGTATGGTTGGACTCGTATCAAAATGTGTGTTCGAATTTTGTGAATTTTGTCTAGTTCCGAGGTGCGGGCCTAGAGTTGACTTTTTGGGTTGACTTTTTAGTTTTCTTTAAAGATCGAAGCTTTATTATTCAAAATTATTTTCTATGGTTTTTATTTATGATATGAAGTTATTGTGCTAGATTTGAGCAGTTCGGAGGTTGTTTGACACGGGAAGGTCATTTTAGAGTATCAACTTAGATTCTTTGAGGTAAGTATCTTGTCTAACTTTGTGAGGGAGGGGNNNGGGGGGGGGGGAACTACCCCTAAGGAAATGGATTAATTGTGCTATTCTTGTTATGTGAAAGTTGTGTACGCAAGGGGAAGAGTGGATACACGGTCTATATGTGGTATTTGACCGGTTTAGATTGCCTAGTCTCTTTCCATGCCTTCAATTGAACCGTCCTAACGTGTTTTGTCTCTCATTGTTAATCTACTCTTACATGCTTTATTTGACGTTGTTAGCAATTATTGTATCCCTTACTTTTAATTTTTCCCTTACATGATTTGGTTGAAGTTACTGTCTTCCTTATTGCCTTGTTACCTCTTAATTGTGGAGTCTCTTCCATGACTCTGTGCCTATTTGCTACTTGTCTTAACTTCTTTACTTGCACACCTTAGTTGTCACGTGGTTTACTTGTCCTGTCATTTTTGTAATATTTTTTGCATTCGTTTGATTATTATGTAGTTCCCTTATTGTTGTGTACTTATACCCGTTGATTGTATAAATTCCTGTAAATTGAGTTATTGTATTGTTGTTGTTAATTTTAACTTATTTGTGGATGGGGTTGCACACTATAACATGTGAAATAAGGAAGGAGTGTGATATGATGATATGGTGGGATCGGGTTGCACGCTACAAGAGGTGAAATAAGGGAGGATTGTGATATGATGATGCGGTGGGATCGGGTTGCACGCCACAACGGGTGGATTATGTGAAATGGTGAAATAAGGGAGGATTTCATATTGACACAGTAGGATCGGGTTGCATACTGCAACGACTTGTGTGGGTTTTATTCATTGTTGTATTGTATTAGCTTTCAGTATTTATCATATGAGATTCTAAGGACTTGTATTTTTGGATTTATTGATTTCGAGGATTGAGTTATTTTCATTAGTTTACTGCTTTGTCGTCATTTCTTGTCTTCCTTTCCTATCATTATTATTTTGGTGAATTGATTTTTAAAATGAATTTACTACAGTGAGTCATTCTCTCATACCCTTATGAGTTATCTATAACATAACGGTTATCAATAAAAGACTTATTAACATACTTACCTCGTGTTCTTAAGTTAAAACTTGTCGTGTCAATCGGTATTTTACTATCTTAATAGTTGTCATATTTCACTTTAATTGACTTTTCAACTTCACTCGTTACCCTATCTGATTGTTTTTACTTTACTTAAAAAGAATTGTTATTTTGTTTTAATTTAATAAATTCTATATTAAATTCAGTAGCTTATCTGATGCTTTATTTTATTTGAAAATGTTATTTTCTTCACCTAAATTATTTCTAAAATAAACTCATTTTCTCATTGAATTCCTATTCAGAAACTGAAATTTTACTTTATTGTATATGTATAGATCCCTCGAATACTTTTTATAACATTTGACACAGATACTATGTACCTGGTAGCACATACTATACCTGCATGTTAGTCAAACAAGAGGAAAGAATAATTGGTAAAGTAGAACAAGGGACAAGGAATTCATACCTGAGATGTGGAGGCAATGGCTTTAGCTCCAAAGTGAGGGGCTCCTCTATTAAGGGCTTTGTTGGAGGAATCTTCCGTTTTTCAAGATCGAAGGACAATTTGCGGGGTTCATAAGTGTACGAACACATTCCTTGCAATGCATTCATACATTCCACATAGTTATCCTTCTCATCATCATCATGATTAAGCAATACGGCCTCCAAAGTATCATCAACATTCATCATGGCACTAGCATCATCAACAATCACCTCGATCACTAAGTCCACAAACGAACATACTTCATCGCTATTCGGTTGCCTCATAGATTTGCACACATGGAAAACCACCTTCTCATCACTCACCCGGAAGGTGAGCTCACTGACTTCCACATCAACAAGAGCTTTCCCCGTAGCAAGGAAAGGTCTCCCTAGAGTAATAGGCACCTCATAATCTACTTCACAATCAAGAATCACAAAGTCCACGGGGAGGATGAACTTATCAACACGGACCAACACATCATCAATAATACCCAATGGTCTCTTCCTAGTACGATCCGCCATCTGCAGCCTCATAGAAGTGGGTCTTGGTTGCCCAATCCCCAACGTTTTGAAAATTGAGTAGGGCATCAAGTTGATACTCGTCCCTAGATCACAAAGAGCTTTGGCAAAGTCGGATCTTCCAATGGTTCAAGCGATTGTGAAAGCGCCAGGATCTTACAATTTAGGAGCCATTGAGTGCACAATTGCACTCACTTGATGTGTCATCTTTATAGTCTCACAATTCATCGACCTATTCTTTGTCACCAAATCCTTTATCAACTTTGCATATCCGGGCATTTGCTCCAAAGACTCAACCAATGGCATATTAATAGATAGACTTTTCATCACATCAATGAACTTTTTGAATTGGTTCTCGCCATTTTGCTTGGCAAGCCTTTGAGGATATGGAGGGGGAGTCATTGGCATTGGTGCCTTAGACTTTGACACTACTGGTTCCGGTATGTCAACAATGTGTTCCCTAAACGGATTCACTTCTTCTTGAGTCTCCTCCACATTTTCATCAATATCAATTCTCACTTCGTCATTTGCTTGCACCACATTGTTTGTAATCTCATCTTCTTGAATCACTTGTTCATCATCCATAATTCTTCTTTGACTTGAGGTGGTTGCATCCCCACCTTTTCCACTCCTTGTATTCGCGGCCATGGCATGTCCCGTGTTGTTCCCACCCTTAGGGTTCACCATCGTGTCACTTGGTAGTGCCCCCTTAGGATGAGTGTTCAAAGCTTGCGAGATTTGCCCCAATTGAACTTCCAAATTGAGAATTGAAGTGTTGTGAGAGGATAGTTTATCATCGGAGTCGGCATTCTTCTCCATCATTTGTTTGAACATGTTCTCAATTCTCCCCCATCTCATTGTTGGAAGAGCTAGGGCCATGGGAAGGATAAGAAGGCGGGTTGCTTGGTTGTTGATACATCGGGGGCCTTTGAAATCCCGACCCCTGATTCCCCTGGTTATTGTTCCAACCCCTTGGTTGTTGCCTCCCCAATATCCTTGATTATTGCCACTCCAATTGTCTTGGTTGTTTTGACCATTCCAATTACCTTGATTGCTTTGATTGTTACAATTACCTTGGTTATTGCCACCACTCCAATTGCCTTGGTTGTTTGAGTTCCAATTCCCTTGATTACCTTGAGATCGCCATTGTTGTTGATTCGGGAATTGAGAGTTGTTTCTTTGCCCTTGGAAGTTGTTCACATATTTCACTCCCTCCTCTTGTTCATTGTAGGAGTCATCTTGGTCAAACCCACTATCTTCTTGCACATATTGTTCTGCACGATTTTGCACTTGTTGACTCTTTTGCCTTCGCTTGTTCACCATTATATTTACACCTTCCATTGAATTTACTTGATTAGGACCTTGAACTTGTTGAAGTTGAGCTTTGGCTAATTGATTCATTGTGGTGGTCAACTTAGCAATTGCTTGCCCATGATCATGCAATTCTTTATGTAGGTGAATCATATTTGGATCACCTTGAGGAATATTTTCTCTACTTTGCCATGTCGTTGAAGTATCTGCCATTTCATCTAAGATCTCACAAGCTTAGGCATATGGTGTTGTCATAAAATTTTCATCGCCAAGTTGGTTGACCACGCATTGATTGGTAGTATTGACCCCCCTATATAAAGTTTGTTGAATCATAGCCTCCATCATATCATTGTTTGGTCACTCTTTCACCATAGTACGGTACCTCTCCCATATCTCGTGCAAAGGCTCATTGGGTTCTTGCTTGAATTCTAGATTCTTGTCTCTAAGAGTAGCCATATGCCCGGGAGAAAAGAACTTGGAAATAAATTTATCCGCCAATTCATCCCATGTACGGATAGAATGGTTTGGCAGTCTTTCTAACCAATCCAAGGCTTTCCCCCGTAGAGAGAAAGGAAATAGCCTCAACCTTAGAGAATCCTCGGAGACGTTGGTTTGTTTACTCCCCCAGCAAGTGTCCACAAACCTCTTCAAGTATTTGTATGCATTTTGACTCGGAGCCCCGGTGAAGAATCCCCGTTGCTCTAGCAATGTGAGCATAACACTAGTGATTTGGAAGTTGCATGCCCTAATGCGGGGCAGGACTATGGCACTTGCATATCCTTCGTTTGGAAACACTAGGTGTGGAGCCGCTCTTGGTGGAGGTGGGTGAGGAACGGGAACATTGTCTTGATACGGGCGGCCTCGTCTATCTGCGTGAGGTTTAAGAGGAACCTCTTCAACTTGGTCATCCTCCCCTTCATCCCCTAGAGGATAGTTTCTGAGAGGATCATTATTTCTTAGAGACATTTTTGTACCTACAAATTGTTTCACCAAAAAGATTAGTAACACGGAAGGAAAGTAAGACAAGTCACACACAAAACCAAATATATAGCTAAATCCGTTTTTAGCTCCCCGGCAACAACGCCAAAAATTGATCTCGCCCAAATCACACCTCAGATTGGGGTTGTGAAGCGGTCGATTGCAATAATAATTATCCAACTGGGAGTCGGGATCGAATCCACAGGGAGCATAGATGAGATTAGGTATATACTCGGACTAAGCACCTAAAGTGTCTAAGATGCACTTCCACAAACTTTGTTTTGAGTCTACTTCTAAATTATGCTATGGTTTGCAAATCTAAAATATGAAACTAGGGAATAAGATTTTTGTTATTTTTTTTCAAGTATGTAAAAGATCTAGGGATGTGACTTCCACCTAGGTGTTTTCCTAATGGGTTATGGGCTTTAGAGCGAGTTTCGTTGGTCGGGGTGTATTATAGCAATCAATACACAATTACCCACTCAATACCTCTCGGTAAGAGAGTGGCTTGCCCAATTTGGCTTTCTCAAGTCCAAATGGGTAATGCACAAAACAGTTGATAGATGCGCAAGTCAGATTTTACTATCTATAGATTCATCCCCCTAATTGGGACTATCAATCTCTTGAGTTCATCCCAGTTTCTTGTTAGCCAAGTTTTCCTAGACTTAGTCTATCTTTTTCAAGTAGAGACTAAGTCAAATAGGCTTGAATCAATATTTGCCACCATTAATTCTATAATTAAAGAAAGAACTAAGCTAAATATTACACACCCAACCATAAAAAATCCCTTAATCAAACACACATTAGGTACCCACACTAGGGTTAGGTCACAACCCTAACTAGAAATTTAGCTACTCATAGTGGGTGGTAAGCAAATAAAGAAGAAAAGATGGTTAAACTCATATTAAATGATAAAGAGATGAAAATCCAATATAAAATCAATAAGATATGATAAAGTTTCCTAAAACAATAAAGAAAAACGGCTACCAACTTTCAGGTATTCAAAACTTGCCCTAATTTCGTCAAAAAAGACTAATTATACACAACTAAAATTTTTGGACAAAATTGCCTTTTTGGAGGTTCTGCGACCGCACAATAGCAGTCTGCACTTTGTTGTAGTTGTTTATAGGAGTGGCTTCTACAGCCGCACAATTCTGAACTGCATACGCACTTCTTGAGTTCTGCGGACCGCACAATTCTGGGTGCAGATGCACATTTGATTTCTGCGGCCGTACAATTATAGTGTGATCCTCAAATCTTGGTTGTATTGAATTCCCAACTCTCTAAACCTTGACTTCTGCGACCGCACAATTATTGTGCAATCTGCACTTTGCATTGCAGCACTGTCAAATTTTCTTCTTGTTTTGCGGTTGCAGACAGAATTCTGCGGTCCGCACTTTAGCCTTTTTGCTTGATTGTTGTCCTTGTTCAAAATTACTCCTTCTTGAGTTGAATTTCATTACTTTGGCTCATTTTCCAATAAACCTGCAAGTAAGCATATTTCATCAGTTTTCGGGAATACCTTTAAGCATTTTTGAACTAAAACGAAAGTCAAAAGGCGCAAATAAGTAGTCAAAATCCCACTTATCACATATCTCCTTCATTATAAGGTCAAATTGAGTGATTTAAAAGCCTAAATTGACTGGAATTTCACGATGAATCGATTGGAGGCATCAAAAGTGAGTTTCGAGATTGTTTGGTACAATAAATGAGTCAGAACAGCTGGGCAAAAACATATAATATCGAGGGTTTGTTCATTTTGTCATATTCTGAGTTGGGGAACTCGGATTTGGGCAATTTTGGAGGCGTTTTTCATCACATGGATTGGGGTAAGTATTCTATACTCGATTTTGGTTTTATTTCATGAATCCATCTTCATTTTTGGCATTTGATTGATAATTTCAAAGTGAAATTTGGAGTTTTTGTCTAAATTTCATAAAGTTAATTTTTGAGTTTTGAACATCGATTCGGGCTGAGATTTGAGTGAAACTGGTATGGTTGGACTCGTATCGGAATGAGTTTTCAGATTTTGTAAATTTTGTCGGGTTCCGAAGTGCAGGCTCGGATTTGACCTTTTTAGTTTTCTTTAAAGATTGAAGCTTTATTATTCAAAATTGGTTTTTATGGTTTTTATTTTTTATATGAAGTTATTTTAGCTAGATTTGAGACGTACGAAAATTGTTTACACGAGAAGGTCATTTTAGAGTATCAGTTTAGCTTCGTTGAGGCAAGTATCTTGCATAAATTTGTGTGGGGGAAACTACCCCTTAGGAATTGGGTTAATTGTGTTATTTTTGTTATGTGAAAGTTGTGTACGCTAGGTGATGGAGTGGGTACACGGCATATGTGGTATTTGACTGGTTTAGATTGCCTAGTCTCTTTCCATGCCTTTAATTGAACTGTCCTGATGTGTTATGTCTCTCATTGTTAATCTACTCTTACATGTTTTATTTGACATTGTTAGCAATTATTATATCCCTTACTTGTCATTTTTCCCTTACATGATTTAGTTGAAGTTATTGCCTTCCTTATTCTCTTGTTACCTTTTAATTGTTGAGTCTCTTCCATGACTCCGTGCATATTTTCTACTTGTCTTTACTGCTTTACTTGCACAACTTAGTTGTCACGTGCTTTACTTGTCCTGTGATTTTTGTAATATTTGTTGCATTTCTTTGATTATTATGTGGTTCCCTTATTGTTGTGTACTAATACTCTTTGATTGTAGAAATTCCTGTAATTATTGAGTTATTGAATTGTTGTTGTCAATTTAAATTGCTTGTGGATTGGGTTATACGTCGTAAGAGGTAAAATAAGGAAGGATTGTGATATGATGATACAGTGAGATAGGGTTGCATGCCGCAACATGTGAAATCAGGGAGGATTGTGATATGATGATACGGTGGGATCGGGTTGCACGCTGCAACGGGTGGAATAAGGGAAGATTATGTGATATGGTGAAATAAGGGAGGATTTGATATTGATACGGTGGGATCATGTTGCGTGCCGCAACGGATTTTATATGTTATTCTTGATATTTATATGGTGAATAAGGGAGGATTGTGTTTGTACGGTGGGATCAGGTTGCGTACCGCAACAGATTACGTGTGTTTGTATTCATTGTTTTATTTTGTTAACTTTCGGTATTTATCATATGAGATTTTGAGGACTGGTATTTTGGATTTATTGATTTCGATGATTGAGTTGTTTTCATTAGTTTACTGATTTGCCATCATTTCCTGTTTTCCTTTCCTATCATTATTGTTTTGATGAACTGACTTTTAAAGTGAATTCACTACGATGAGTCATTCTCTCATACCCTGCTGAGTTATCTGTAACATAACAGTTATGAATAAAAGAATTATTAACATGCTTACCTCATGTGACTCTTAAGTTAATACTCGTCATTTCATTCGGTATTTTACTATTCTTAATAGTTGTCATATTTCACTTTAATTGACTTTTCAACTTAAACTCCTTACTCTATTTGTTTTTTTACTTTACTTAAAAAGAATTGTTATTATGTTTTAATTTAATAAATTTTATATTAAATTCAGTAGCTTATCTGATGCTTTATTTTATTTAAAAATATTATTTTCTTCACCCAAATGATTTCAGAAATAAACTCTACTTGGTTCAGAAACTGAAATTTACTTTATTGTATATAAATAGATCCCCCGAATATTCTTTATTAGCATTTGACACGGATACTATGTACTTGGTAGCACGTGGATCTTGTCGTGCGAAAGTGATTTGGAAAATAAGGGCATAAGGTGTCATGTGTATAAGGTTTGGAAGTTGTGACTTATGATTTGAGATTACGAGGAGTGGTACTTGGGGTGATTCTTGTTGAGATTCTTGCATTAGGAATGATTTGATTGATTGATTTGTCATCAGTTTTCCTTACTTGAATTCATTCATATTTCATTTTTACCTCGACTATGTTATTTTTTAATTACTTGGTTGTTTCTCGTTGTCATTCGTGCTCCCATTATCTTTACTGTGATTGTAATTTGTGATTCTTCTGATATTGGTCTTACATTGACGTTCTTTCCATTGTTGGCTTTAAGTTATATCCTACACAGGTTTACATGTCCGGTAGGTGTCTTGACATGACCTCGTCACTAGTCTACCGAGGTTAGGCTTGGTAGTTACTGGGTACCGTGTGGTGTATTCATGCTACGTTTCTGCATATTTTTGTGCAGATCCAGGTACTTATGATCGAGTTGGTTTGAGACTTATGTTTGTGCAGCTGGAGACTTCCAGGTATACATGTTTGACGTTCGCAGGTTCTGAAGTCACCTTTTGTTGTTTTTTATTTCTGTTGTTTCCCCTTACTCTGTGACAGTGATGCACTGTTATTTCTGGTGACTCTTAGCAAAGCTTATGACTTGTACTACTGGTTTTGGGATATTGTATCATAGGGAGATTGTTGGTTCTTTATAGAAATTTCTGTTTCATGATTATTAGTTATTTGGTTAAAAATCTATTAATTAATGGTAAGTGTTAGGCTTACCTAGTTTTAGATATTAGGTGTCATCACGACATCCTACAGAGGAAAATTGGGGTCGTGACATTACTTTGCCTGTAGGAACCTCGAGTACGAGTACGAGTCCTATTCTATATTTGGAAGTGTTGGATGCGTCGTCGGTGTATAGGACACAGAGGTCTTGTGTTTGGAGGGAAGCTTGGACGGCTTACTTCTCGACTTCAGGCATTATCGTTGCACTGATGTCTGCGACGAAGTCGGCGAGCACTTGTGACCTTATCACTGTTCGCGTCTGATATGTGATATCATGCTCGCTTAGCTCGATAGCCAACTTGGCCAGCCTCCCCGATAGCTCGGGTTTATGAAAAATGCCTCTTAGAGGATAGGTGGTAACGATTGAGATAGGGTGGCACTGGAAATAG
Source organism: Nicotiana paniculata (assembly GCA_005239505.1). Lineage (NCBI taxonomy): Eukaryota > Viridiplantae > Streptophyta > Magnoliopsida > Solanales > Solanaceae > Nicotiana > Nicotiana paniculata. The sequence continues at coordinate 19,013 of ML346929.1, read as the reverse complement.
GGTCTAAGATTTTGTGAAGCTCTGACCAGTGTCAGGCATAGTTTCTCGAGGTGAGGGTACCTCGTCTCGGCGTCGACAAGTATTTTGCTAATGTAATAGATGAGGGATTCCATACCTTTGCTTTCTCGGATCAGGACTACACTTACTACTACTTCGGAGATGGCTAGATTGATGAGGAGATGTTCCTCGGGTTCGGGCTTTGAAAGCAGAGGCGGTGATGACAGATATACCTTCAGTTCTCACAGAGCTTGTACGCACTCGGGTGTCCATTCGAGGCTATTGTCCTTTTTGAGCACGCTGAAAAATTTGTGACATCTGTCAGATGACCGCGAGATGAATCTCGATAAGGCGGCGATTCAACCTGTCAACCTTTGGACTTGCTTCTAGTTAGTTAGAATCTTCGGTATCCCTTCGATAGCTTTGATTAGGTCTGGTTTTACCTCGATGCCTCATTGTGACACTAAGAAGCCCAGGAACTTCCTAGAGGCTACGCCAAACGCGCATTTCTCCGTGTTTAGCTTCATTTCGTACCGTCTTAGTAAGTCAAAACCTTCCTTCAAATGGTCGATATGGTCCTCTGCCTTTATGGACTTAACCATCATGTCATCGATATATACTTCCATGGTCTTGCCGAGATGATCTTTGAACATCCTCCTCACCAGTATTTGATATGTAGCCCCCGCGCTCTTCAGCCCAAATGATATGACCCTATAACAATATGTTCTTTGGTGAGTGATGAATGTAGTTTTCTCCTGGTCCTTTTCTTCCATAAGTATCTGGTTATAGCCTGAGTACGCGTCCAAGAAACTCAACAACTTGTGCTCGGTCATTGCGTCGATGAGTTGGTCAATGTGTGGTAATGGGAACAAATCCTTCAGGCATTCTTTGTTCAAGTCCATGAAATTCACGCACATCCACCATTTCCCATTTTTCTTTTTGACCTTCACTATGTTGGCTATCCATTTGGGGTACTCTGACTCCTTAATGGAGCTATTTTCTAATAGTTTCTTCACCTCCCCACAGAACGACGCCAAACTGTTTGACCAAAAAATATAGATCTAGGTTCAACCAATTAGATTTATGCAAAGAAGAGTTAATCTTAGTTAATAATAATATCCTAAAGGTAAAATTATCATTGTTGTGATAAATAGATTGTATGTTTGTTCGGATGGTAATAAATGTAAACAATAACAACATTATTCAATGATCCAAAAAAATAGAATATGACATTAAATAGTAATAAATAGCAATAAATAGCAATAAGTGGCATTCAAGTAAATAAAACGTGTGAGTCACCCGGAAAGGGAAGAGATCAGTGGATATTCTTTCTTACAATGATGAATGATTGATGATCCTTTGAATACTTAGGTTGCTCTTGGATCCAATGAAAATGCTAGACAAGAATCTTGGTGAAAAAAGTTCTTTTTTGTATCCTTATGATAGAATCATATCCTCTCTATAAAATCAAAATGTATTTTACAAATGAATATCTCATGTCCTCTATCATTGTGTCTCTTTCTATTTATAGGGAACATGTTCCTAGAGATTCTAATTCAATCAAACATCTCTATAACAACCTCATTTGTTCCAAATATTTTAGGTTGTTATAGCTAGGTGTTGTTATATAGAACATATAGTATAACATATTATGAAAATTAGTTTCATTAAAAGCTTGGCTTTTATAGTGAATGACTGTTATATTGTGATGTTGTTATAAACAGGTCTGACTGTATCATATGTGCAGAGAATATCCACTAGAATATTCTCTTTTATGTCATATCTTAGTACTAGCCGTTATAATTCTATCTAAGATGCTCGACCTCGACCTTGAATTATGGTGACTCTTCGACCGCATCTTTCATTGCTTCGAGGATACTTCGCCCCGAGACCGATCTCTGTGGGAACCTCACTAATAGCACGTGGCGGTCGATGAAGACTATAATAATACTGACATGTCTTGCCCATATCAAAGACATTTTTAGCCCATACGCCTAAAATAACTTGTGTTAGTTGTACGAGCCACATAACAAAGCTTCACGAGAGAAAGAAAGAGAATATTTTCATAATTAATTATAGATTAAGTTTATTTAGCTAGACAAAAATAATCAAAACTTGTGTGTTTCCTTTGCTTTTCCATCTTGAGACATCCAAAATTAGGAGTTAAAGTAGAAGTAGGCATAGTTTAGGAAAGCCGAAATGCAAACTGAAATTCAAACTTTTTAGATTTTTTGTTTGGATTTTAGATTTAATTCTTAAAAAGTTTAGATTTCGAAATTTGAGACTTCAGATTTTCGGATACCCACCCATTAAACATTAGCTTATATATACAATATTAATTACTAAGTTTAATATCAAATACCCTGCTTAATTCAATGTATGATTTTTTCCTTTATTATCAGCGCCAGTTTTCATTTTCTGCATTTGTGAACATATACGGCTGAAGTCGCGTTACTATCTAATTTGGTATGGTCTTATTATATTTAATTTGTTAATTCGTAGGGCCTTATTAATGTTTTGCTGTATTTCCTTAGTAATAACATTTTCATGATTTGCGTGAATACTTTATCTAGATGATTTTGGTAAGAATGACGAATTATTAAGCAATTTGACATGAATACTTTACAATAATGTTCCTTTTTTGTACGAAGAACGTATAACTTCAACTTCTCAGTTCAAAATTAAAAGTTCAAAATATCCAATTCGAAAACGATCGAATTCGATCTTACGTGGATTGTAATTTTTTCAATTCGAAAATCAAATATTCAAATCAAAATTTTCATATACGATCCAAATTGAAGTGATCGAAAGTAAAAAGATTAATTGGCATTCCGGCTTGACGAGTCCATTCCCGAGCAAAATGCAGCAATAGCCACTTTTAAGCCTGTTGTTTAAAATATATCCACAATTTATAATGTATTTAAAGACTAGTCAATTCACCCAAACTTCAGGACTAAGCAAGACTTAGTGTCCTGAATTTTTGAGTTGCTAATTTATCCTGAATTTCTGAACTACTAATTTAAAATTCAAGTCATAAAATTCGAACTTCATGACATAATTTTCGAACTTTAAGACACGATGTCATAAAGTTTGAATTTTGATGCTTAAGGATGTTGTGTACTGAAGTTTGAACAAAATTGTCTAATCTTTAAATATATTATAAATTGTAGTTTGTTTTAAACAATATACTTTAAAATAGCTACCTAATATAATTTCCACTCCATTTCCATGAGCCAATCCAAACAAAAGATATCTCCTAGAAAAAGGGGTTGTTTTCATTTTCATCCTACGAGTTTATTAGTAGGTACTAGTCTAGTATAGTTATTATGGTTAGTAACTCAACTTGAGAGAGCATTGTTGATATAGACTAGTATTGTAGTACTTCCTACTTGGTAGATATTTGGGGAGGCGGACGTAGACACACGGTAGACTCGTGTCGAAATGCCTCAAACTTAGTCTTACACGCCACTCTCACAAGCTTCCCTTCTTCCCTGCAATTCTCTCCTACTATTTATGCACCCAATTTCCACTTCCCTCCTCCTCTACAGCTCTTCTCCTCCTCTCTCTATCTGGTAAGTCAAAACTTTCTTTTTTTCTTTTTCCTTTTTCGTTAAATTTTTTAATTACTGTACGAATATGATCCAACACTGTTGCTTCAGCTCAATCTAATTTAGTTGTGTTCTATTTTCTTCTGTTTTTTTTTTTTTTTTTTTTTTTTTTGCCTAATTTTCACTTCAAATTCTTTTGTTAATTTTTTATTTTGCACTTTGTGATATAACTATTGGTATATCTCTTTGATGTTTAGGATTCGACGTAAAATGGCGTGTACGGAAGTATATTCAATTTCAAGTCCAAAAATGGAATATGTTGAAGGACGGTGCTTCAGTTTTATTAATTCGTCGACTAGTCTAAAATTATGGCCTATGATTCGGAGAATGAATTCTCCAATTCGGAGAGAAAGAAAATTAGGTGTGAGTTGTTCATTGCCAAATGCTTTGTCTCCATTAGGATCGGAGGAGGGTGCAAGTGCTGTACCTAGCAGTTACTCCTTAGAAGATGAGCTTAGCCACGTCACGAAGTTCAAAATGTCCGATTTTAAGATACGGAATCGTGTCAGCATTGACCTTGGTGGCAGGGTAATTAAATTTCCTCTGATTATTCTGTTGGAATAATAAGGGGGTCTTCGTCTTGAAATGAAGATGTAATAGCTATTTGATGTTTAATCTTCGCTTGCATTTTGCAATTGTGGCAGGGCGATGAGATAGTGTTTGAAGCTATGGTGAATGATCCTCATAGGTGGGAATTTCCGTGTGCTCCCTCCGCTCCAATTTATGTCAATCTGTTTGGCTGGCCACTGATTTTAAGAAAGATATAAAACTTTTGAAACTTGTGGTCTTAAACATGTTATAACATACTTTTGAAACTCGTGGTGTTTATCATGCTATAACATTTGTATAGCTATACAAGTTTGTCATTAAGGGTAAAATGATAAGTTTAAGTTAAATTGTTTCTAAATTTAGGAAGGGGTCCTTCTTGGAAAAAATTAAAAGGGAAATAAGGTCACATGACTGGTACATGTAGCATAATTTTCAGCAGAAGACCAAATTAACACAAACTTACTTTTCCTGATTTCAACAATACATGCAGTCCATTGTATAAGACCAGAGTTGTACTTAGGCAACTTATTAGTGCTCGAGCAAAGCGCAGAGGACGTCGTGCGATAGAGGTTTGTTGCACCTAGCCATCATTTTTTAACTCATGCATCGGTTCCGGAAATGTCAGTGATTTGTCCAATAATATTAATGATTGCATTTCCGTGTGCTAGGTGTTGAAGAGACTGGCACGTCGTAAGCTCATGTATCATTCATACTCGATGCAAGTTCATGGGTATATCTGCTCATCCATGACAGAAGAGAACAGTTCATTCACCCTAGTCCTTGGGGTATGCTGATTTTGATGTTAAACTGATCCTTTATTTTCAAGGGACTATTCTGACGTGATAACATTATTATGATAAGTATTTCTAGCTCCGCCGCATAAGTTTCATTCGAGTACTTTTTAGTTGCATGTCTGTACTCTTAGGTGCTTGAGGAATAACGTGATACAAGTACTATGGACCTGTTTCAGTGAACATCAAAAGCTTTTTTCTTTGCATACAGTTAGCAGTAGTAAGTAAACTGTCTATGTGTTCCTATGTTAGACCTTAAAATAGCTGACATCTTTGAGGACCTTGGTTTTGTTCTCCCAGCATCATGGAAGTTCTTCACTGAGACATTGGCTTCAACGATCTGATTGGCTTCCAACTCTAGAAGCTACTCTTTCTCTAGATCAGGAGTCTGTTAGAAGGGTGGGGGATGATACTATAGGAGGGCCAGCTATTTCTCGGCAACTGCGACTAATCCGGATCTTAATGAGGGATCTCTTGATTGGAGTATGTGTTGTGTGTCTTTCATTCTTATCTGATCAGGTACCAGATGACAAGTTCTCTGTTTTCTGATTGATCCTTGATTCTCTCTCTCAGGTGAACTATGTGCACAGTCATGGTCTTGCACATACAGAGTTGAGGCTTGAAAATTTGCACATCAGTTCAGTGGATAAACATATTAAAGTGAGTGCCTCTTCATCTTACCTGTTGTAGTAGGAATTGGATGGTATCGGTACATTAGGGGACAATGTACCTGCTGCTAATGTTACAGTACTAGTCAACATGCTTAACCTTGGTGATAGGCATATAACATAAGACCTTCACCTTCTATTGTAAAGGAAAATGTTCAATTACCATGAAAATGGATAGGCTTTACTCTCTGTAGGTTCCAACTTGTCCAATGGAAGAGATACGTGATGTCAATATTGAGGTTTCAGGCTGTGTGAATCCAACTCTACCCAAACCCGACAGTGTGGGAGCCTCATGAACTATCAGCAGTTCCACCTAAGAATCAATTAGATGAACTTGCTAAACTTCCTCAGAAAAGTACGATGTCGTCAGCGAAACTAGAGCTATGAAACATGTCTTAATCATTAGATATAGAATACATGCATAATGCATACATTTGACAATGCTTCATCCATATTGCTTAGTTATGCTAAATCCTTTTATGAGTTCATCAAGATGCTAATATTTGTGGTATTACAACTTTTTTAGATCAGGCTAGTCGCTGGTTTTTCAAAAGGAAGAGCTCCCTATATTTTGTTTTTCATGAGTTCATCAAGATGCTAATGTTTGTGGTATTACAAGAGTGCTTTTTTAGATCAGGCTAGTCGCTGGTTTTCCAAAAGGAAGAGCTCCCTATATTTTGTTTTTCTTCCAATAGGGGCGCTGATGGCGACGTTGGTAGTTGCGATACTTTTTGCTAATATGGTCCACTTTGGAATCACTGTGAACCGATCTATGTGTTTTCGGAGTTTAACAACTCAACTATACCTCTTTGGGAAGAAGAGTTTATTTTGATTTGTCTTGATTGTTCAATTGATCACTTCTTATCAGGTAGGTATATTGGGAAATGCTGCTGACTTTAATGAGGCTGATACTGTGGATGGCACATCATATGACAGCATGGATAGGAGGAGAATGATGATTGCATTTGACATGAGGTATGACATGCATGCTTAAATACTTGTGTTTTTTGTTTAGCGTGAAGCAAGTTATTTATGATTTTCTATCTTCTTTTACCTGTTGCAAAGATGCGTTGGATTCATCATGGCAAAAATGGTTTTGAGGGAACTCATGGACCCAACGATCTTTGCCAAGTTCAAAGCATTCCTCACCAAGGTTGTACAGTGTTTTTGAATGTTCTGCAAAATACATGCTTTCACATGCAATAACTTAATTCATGTCATCTTCAGGGAAATGATCCCTCCTGTTTGCGCGAGTTTCTTCTGCATTCTGTTAAAAGAAATTCTTCAGCTGGAAATTTTGGTATACAAGTTAGTACCTTATCCCTTGTTTATGTTTTACTGTTCCATTGTCGTCTGTTGAAAGTCAAGAGAATTAATATAGTGATAAATCAATTATGACTAATGAATTCTTTTGTAGACTGTGTTGTGTTTTTATTAACTTCATCTATTTCTTTCCATGAACATAACTATGGAAGTTCTTTTATGCTAGTCAACTACCAAGTAGTGTCACTTGTGACATTTCTCAAAAGGGCGGAAAATGGACGGTTATGAAGATAAAGTGGTTTAGTTAATAAATGAGTCATGACTCGGCTCGTGCAAAACTTTATTAAGTCAAGATGGATTAGTAAGGGGGTCATAGCCCAATAAGATGGAATGTAACGTTGTTGTTTACTGAAAATCAAGAGAATTCATAGAGTTATAACTTACAAATAAGGATGATATATTATTTTCTCTTTCAATTATCCGATGACTCTTATGAGGTGGTTTTGTTCCTGCTAGATTCGGAAATTGAGTTATGATAGAGTGGATTCAAAGATATTAGAGATGAAGGTGGACGTAAATAATATTAACTTTTATCACATATTTCATCGTGCTTCGACAAAGCATGAAGATTGTGACACATGGTAAAACATTTACAATGTGTAGCCTTATTTAGGTAATTTACTTGTTAAAGGTGGACGTAATTCAGTTATTTAGTTCTCTCTCCTATTGCTCCACACTGTTTACTTTCCATTTTTGGTAATATAGTAATATTTGTTCTTCTTTCAGATACTTGATAGAAACTGGGGTGCAGGTTGGCATTTGCTCTCATTACTCCTTGCACCTAAACCTTTGGACAGGATAAGGTAGACTTAGTCATTATGGTTGATAATGCCTTTTGGAAACTGCATACATGCATCAGATATTAATTTCTCTTACAAGCTATGAAGGATTAATGAAAACCAGCTTATTAGATAGCTTATAGCCTAGAGGCTAGAGGAAATTTTCTAGAACATGAGTGAATTGGTTAACTGAATTTGGAACTCTTCTGATGGCTTTCTGTAGGAGCCCTAGCGACTTAAGTATTTGAAAGGCTTTTGGAGAAACGTGTGTCATTTTATCAGATCTTCCAAAAATTATTTTGGGAAGTGATCAAGGTGAAGCAGCTTTTAATGTTGAGGAGTTTCTAGGTAAAGGAGCGAGCTTCTAATCTCTAATGCAGTTGTTAATAAGAATCTTTAGATTAAGTTAAAAGCAAGACCCATGTGCCTGTCAGTCAATGAAGTGGGTGACAAATCTTGGAGACCAGGGCTCAATTCCCAGCAAACACAAAAAAAATGCTAGGTGATTTCCTCCCATCAGCCTAAATGTACTGGTGGGAGATAGCAGGTACCTAGTGCAATAATCGAGATGTGGAGCCCGTGCACCATCATTTAAAAGAAAAATTAAAAGCAAGACAGATAAATTACATGTACATTATTTTAGATACTTCACGGACTGAGCTTTCATAGTGCTGATTGTTGTTACTCAAACAGCATGTGTAAATTAAATCAGCCTCATAGATAATCAAGTCAAGGATGACAATGTATAATTACATCATAATTAATGAAGATCTCTACTAATATTTCACAGTTGCTTAAATGCTCTGAGGCATCCCTTCTTGTGTGGACCAAAATGGCGTGTAAACCCATCTATTGATGTAATCAGATGGAGTCTTGGCTCAACTACTGTTCGAATTGCAGAGGAGTACATTTATGGGCAGCAGCAGGTAATAACTGTTGGCTGATTATGAAAAGTATTTTTTCTTTTTCAGTGGTTAAATGGTTGATTTGATCCTACGAAGTGTTTTGAGTATTTCATGTTTCCTATTTGCCCCTCGTAGTTTCCCAACAGTGAATTTGATAAACAAACCTCCTTATTTTAGCTGGAAGTTTGAATTTGCTTCACTGCTTATGTCTGTTGTTAAGCTTGCTTGCTTCTTAAGTATTAGTTCTTATTACTCCACAAATCTACGGAAATAGCTTGCCTCCCCATTTATTTTCAATTTCGAACTTTTCCTTTTCAGAATGGTTGGTTCATCTGACTTTCTTTTCTTGTTTTCCTTCCTCTTTGACCGGGTATATTTATATATGCTTCTTATGTTTTCACTCGGAGTTTATAATTATCTTTTTTATCTCAATATATTGTCATTGTTTGTCTTTCTACTCAAGTTGGCCCCTTTCTTTTGAATTTTGTTTTACCTTATTTTCTAAAAATGCAGAAATAATACTAGCAGAGTATCAAATGCATACTAATCTAAGATTCAGTGTTTATCATTGCGAAAACCACTAAATAAAGAAAAGTATCTTCCTACAAAATATATTAATAGAGCACCCAATTTGGATAGAGTAAGTAGATCTATAAAAATATGGTTCATTATTCATAGACACCAATTGCTTTTTTAATCTGGATAAGGGACACCCTTACGTGAGACTTTAAAAAAGGGACGTATGGTGTTTATCCCAAAAAGGGGGGAAATGGAAGCAACGTATTCTTCTACAAAAAATACTGTCATTACTTGCTAGAATGTGTCCTCCCTCAAATTCTTTCTTCAAGTATTATCAAATAATAATTCTACTCAGCTCTTTTTCGGATGAGTGTAATTCTATTTAGCTCATCGCTACTGTATTTTTTTCATTAATTGTCTGCACCTTACTGAAATCTGTTAGCAGGATCAGAAACTAAAAGAGTTGCTAATATGTTATTTCTCCTGTTTTTTCTAGCGGAGTAGGCTGGCCCATTTCATTGAATTAATGGAGATGCTAAATCCTTTTCCAAAACCAAAGGTGAAGAATCTCTCTTCTTTTATTATGAGTTATTTTTTTAATTCTCTTTGATTCGTGAAGAGCGTCTCTCATCATCTGCTTCTCATTTATAGCACTTTGACAATATTTATTTTGCAGTTTCTCCCCTAAATATTCGCACATTGTGCATTTCATGCTTGTCTTCAATGTTTATATTACAGTTTCAAGCTTTGTTTATTATATTATATATGCAGTACTCTGTCTTTGTATATTTGTTGCAATGCGTTTGTTGTTATTTAGGGTAAGTAGTGATGCATGCTTGCATTTTTTTCAAATGGGTGGAATTGCCTCAAATGATACATTATGCCTTGAGCAATGTGCTCACCATTTGCAACTGAACGAGTATCTACTGATCTGCAGCATTGGCTGGGGTCGTTTCCTGGAAAGTGGCGTCTGTTATACTGTACTGGTAGACATATAGGATTGACCCTTAGACAGCCTTCTGTTAGAGTACTCATTGGGGAAGTGTACCTAACTATATCTAAAGCATCAACACCTAAAACAACATTTTCAGCTGCCTCACATATAAGCTTCACTGTTATGGCTGGTGGGGACTGGCCTCATGACAAGTCTGGTGTAGGTGGAAAATTGCAAGTGAATACCTATTTCAGATTGAGAGCTGGAAGACGGTTATATCTTAAGGAAGAAACTGACACCTCGAAGTTTCCCTCTGCTACACCAGATGCCCAAGCTTCTGCAGTGAAAAGGTTATCTAGTAAAAAGTGGAGGAAAGCCATCCCCGTAAATGGCTTTCCTTCAAGCCTTTCTGTAGCTAAACTCGTGTCCACTGAAACTGAGGTAACAATGAGTCTGGATAAACCACTGAGTGGTAACATTGAAGTCGCACAGAAAGCCCTTCAAGAGGTACGCACTCAAATACCTCCAGAAATGTTTGATCTGTCAAAAATCGTTTGTGGAACATATTTAGATTCAAGATTACTTGTCCTGCGAAGTGTAAATGGATCTGCACTTGTTTTAACAAGATGTACAAATGATAGTTGATTGTAGTAAAAAACTTTGATTCACTTTTTGTAAATAGGATCGTATTTTTATCCTTCAATATTTGGTCGGAGGGAGCAAAAGATTGGTAGAGGAATAGAAGCTTAATTCGTGTATTTAAGGTCACAGAGATTCTTTTTTACCATGTTACCAATTTTCCAGCAAAAGATATATGTTCATCACAGTGCAGAAGGGAAATGCTGCACCCCTGGGCACTCAGAGGAAAATTTACACATCAACTAATCCTAAACTAGTTAAAACCAATAGAATTCATTAATATTAACTATTCCGCTGCATCTAAGTTCATTCCATTTTAACAGGAAATAAGCTACCTTTTTAAAACACATTGAAGTTCTAGTATTTTTTAGAAATGTAAAATTCATATCTACTGTAGTCCTTAACCAGGCACAAATACTCGTTACAAGCACTTGTAATCCCAAAAAAGTTGCAGTCACGCTTATGAAAATTTCAGCAAACATTCATAGGAGACTACGTATAGAATTTGGCAGAGAACTTGAAAGAATCGGCAATCAAGATGTACAACAGCATGCAGTCAGAGAGAAATACTTGGCTGTCTCCATCGGAGCCCCAGACGGCACGTGAAAACATCACGGCCAAAGACAACGACTCTGTTCTGAAAATAAGTCTAACCTAATAACAACAATAGCGTATCTAAAGACATCCTTGCTAATACAAATACATTTCAAATAGAGGCTTCTGTCTCTTGTCCCTCTCCCGCCTAGTGAATTCTAACATTCAAATTCCACTTTTGAGGGGCAGGTGGATACACCAATAATCGCTTACTGAATAACAAGTGCTTGCTCAACCAAAATCAAGACATCTGGCGTTGTAGATCCATATATGTCTTTTTGTTGTAGATGTTGCCCTCTTGATCTTCATACTCTTCTTCAAGATCTGGGCGCCACTTATTCAGGCCTTGTTTTTCTTGGGTTTTTTCCCAAAGTTGCTTGGCTTCCTGTGACAACAAAAAATGGCCTTGTCATTTGCCTATGCAATGAGCAGAAATCTCACTCACGGGCCTGAACGACAAGCAAACACTCGAATGTGCAGTTATTGCTTCCTAAGAAGCTCAGAACTCTGTGAGGAGCAATCAAAAACCATCTGGAAGATTGCAAGCCTAAAGAAAATGGCCAACAAAAAAGACAACGCGCGCCTACTGATGAAGGGGGAAAAAATCAAGATGGGCCACAATGACGAAGTTGACCCTGCAAAATGACATACTGTTTTAGTAGAATGTTAATAATGGACTTCTATCCAGATGGCTTAGAAATCAAATATCTAACAAACTCATAGTGATCACCATTCATCATGTTGATGATGGCTCCTTCACCATTCATTTTTCTCTCTCGTTTGTGTAGAGGCGAGGCTTGCTCTAATCTCGCGTTGTCATGAACCCGCCTAACTTCAACCGCAAAAGCTAGCTCATGAGGTAAAGGGTTACGGACTGCTTATACGCTGTCCAAGCCTCTCTTTTATCCAATGTGGGATGGGGTGTTATAATAAGCTGTGCTGACAAGGGTACTAAGCAAGTATAAAACTGTACACAGAGACATGGAAAATGGCTTGTGTCATCTATGTTATCAAAAGGCATATTGCTTTCTATGGAGCTGAGAGATCTATGTGAGAAGTAACCAAAAAGCCTCTGGAACAATGCGATCCTAAAAAAGGCCAAGCAGAAAAGAAAACATATGCCGAGTAGCGAAGAGGTGAAAATCAAGATGGGCCAGAATGGTGGAGTTTACCACCCAAATGACATACTGTAAGTGTAGAATGCTAAAAATGGATTTCTATACAGATAATTTAGGAACTGAATATCTATCTAACTCACTTATACATTAGTCATCACCATTCGTCATATTGATGATAGCTCCTTCCAGGACATTCTGCCTTTCATCAGCACCATTAGTCACGTCAGCCGCTGCTCCTTGCAGGCCATTCTGCCTTTCATCAGCATTATCATTGAAACCTTTCTGCAAAAGATGAGGGTTGGTTAGTGTATTAGAACCAAAGACTAAACAAGCAGGGAAAAGAGCAGGAGGGATACTAAGGAAAAAGCTACTTTGTGAATAAGGTTTCAATTGCGTAATTGTCTTAACTAGAGGTTCTTTCATGTTCTGACATATGTGCTAGGGAGCTCTAAACACATCTGTTGAGCATTCTTGCAAAGAGCTTTTGGGTTACAATCTTCAGCATTAATTTGAAATTAAAATTCTAACTGCATAAAGACCCCAGATATCTTCAACTTATCTGGTCAAAATGACTGAACTCAGTTTCAACCATGCCTCTTCTGTTTGGGCTCTAAACTAAATGGTACCAAGTATCCATTTTGACACACATTACATATTTAACACCTGCACCTAAAAACTTTTCAACAACTCGGGACCAGGAGTCAAGTAGATTGCCAAGTCAAAGTTGTACTTCCCAATAAGTACACAATAAGTACACAGTATCTCACAAAATAATCTTAGCAGTGGCATCAAATTTAGCAAGTCATCTATACCCATTGGAAGCAAACAGAAAGCTATGCGATTAAAAATGTCATGCTTCATGTGAATTCTCAGAACTCGGACAAGTTAAATCATTCCTTTGTGTGCCGTAAAGAAGAAGGGGGGGAGTCAGAAAGACAAGAAATAAGAGCATTCCCTTTACTAGAGATTCAAAGACTCCAATACTAGGGGTTGAAAAGGTCCTTCGCATCGAAACAACTACAAAGCAGATATAGGAACTAAGATAGCAAAGAGACTTGACCACAAAGCTTTTCTACAAGCGTGATGAATATACCTCTTTATTTAGACCATGAGCAGTCATAAGTTCATAGAACTTGCGCATCAGCATTTCTTCCTCGACCTACATGCAGTCGACATGCAAAATTGAAACATTAAATTGAAATGCAAATGGCAAGAAATGGAAAAATGGAAAAATGGAAAGGAAATGAAAGAAACAGCTAATAAGAAGGGCTTTGCTCTCACAGAAGCCAGAATATCAATAGGACTTTCAAAATTATTGGTGTGGCATGTAAAACAACGAATGAGCCGAAAGCAGTGGTGTACGTAACTAGATTGAATGTGCCCCTAACCAAGGGCACTGCTATTAAGGGTTGAGTCTCTCCCTTCCCTTTCCTCCCCCAACCCAACACCCACCACCTGAAAAAATATATCGTTTGAAAAATGTTTACGTGACTGCAGAAATTTCATAACATCGGCACTACTATTCAACTACAAGTGTACATTACATTTTTTCTTTCGTTATGATTTTCATATATCCAATGCTAGTATTTTTATTGTGTTCTTTCATTTTATGGCCATCCCATAATAATGTCCTCTAATACATATTACTATACACACAAAGTAATAACAGGTAACAGATGTATCTGAAGATGCTTGGAGAGTACACAAAGATTACTTGGAGAAGATTAATCTGCAACGACCCAGGATCCCCTAAATGGCTGTTCATAGTGAATATAGTGGCTCATGGAAGGTTACATACAAAGGATCGACTAGCTCACTGGGGAATTGTTGTGGATCAGACATGTCCTTTATGTCAGGTAGAATTGGAAAGTACTGAACATCTATTCTTCAGATGTGTTATATCTGCTTCTATTTGGGGAAAGCTACTGGAATGGCAAGGTATATCAAGGAATGCTATGGAGTGGACTGAAGAAATGCAATAGCTTGAAAGTAGTTGCAGAGAGAAGCGTGAAGCAGCCATCATATATAGAACAACCTTGGCAGCAACTGTGTATTTCATTTGGCAAGAAAGGAATATGGTGGTGTTTCAGAGCAAGAGAAGACAACCTGCAGAAATTATCAAGATGATCATTCAAGAGGTCTTTGTGAGAGGCAGCATGTGCAGGAAGCTTAACAGTACATTAAATACTATGAACTTTTATCCTGCTTTGTAAGGATTGTAGGCTATTTGACATTATGAATTGAGTAGTGTTGGAGTGCAAAACTGTGGTGGTCCAGTTTGCTATTTTCTTTTTTTCTTGAGCTGTAATTTTCTCAGTTGGTAGTAAAATTGCTTATGTACCCAAAAAAAGGTCCAATTTTATTGTCAGCGCCACAGGTTTTGTCAATATATATTAAGCTCTCAATACGTGTGCAAAAACAAACCAAGATATCAAAGTAGGATAAACAAAATAATATTTTGTCCATCCATTTATACATTTCGAAGTAGTCTAGGATGTTTAGCTAGAGTCTCCATATCTTAGCAACTTTACTTGGAAATACTTGAGAGATTATCGCCTCAGGGCTTTGGTCTAGCGGTAAGGCTCAACCCGTGATGTTTGATGTTTTTTGTTAGGCGCACGTCACAGGCTACAGAAAACAACAGAGGTGGATTCAGGTATTAAGCTCTATGAGATCCAAACTTTAAGTTTTTTAGCCTTGAACCCATTATAATTTTATAGTTATGGGTTTAGATCAGCCATTTATTGCACCTAGTGAGTTTTTACACATAAATTTATGTTCCATATCAATAATACTACATGAACTCGATACTTATAAGCTCCATCCAACCCTGGCAAAAACCTGAAATATCTAAGTGGAGGAGTATAGATGGACGGGCTTATCATCCATCGCTCGGTGGCAAAGCCAGGAATTTTGCAAAGATGTTCAAAGTTTAATATATATTTATAAAAAGTAACGTTTTACCTATATACATACTCCATATATTTCTATATACTCAGTATAATTTTCGGACGAAGGGTGTTTAACTCAATACCCTACACTCTATGTGGATACACCATTGATTGGCCCACGGGGATTTCGGTTAAGAGATACTCTTATCTTGCAGATTAATGTGAAATTAGGAGCAATTTATGAACCCTAATTTCTAGAAGAGAATTGGGAAAAGAGTTAAGAGAGAAAATATCAGATGAAGGAAGAAGACTTCATTTTATGTTAATTGGCGGTTTGTACAGTGTATGTGCAAATATATAAAAAACACTAAATGACTATTGTCCACTAACTATCTAACTAAGTCATTTAACTAACTTCAATAATCTAGAACATTCCTACACCTCTATACACTTGCTACGTTACTGCATTCTCATTACTCCCCCTCAAGCTAGGTGGTGCAAAATTGTTTAGCATTCCTAGCTTGCTTACAAGATGTTCATGATGTGGTCTTGCTAACCCTTTTATTAAGATGTCTTCTTCTTGATCTCTGGTGCCCACATGCTTTGTCTTGATCAATCCTTCCTGAATCTTCTGTATGATGAAATGGCAGTCTATTTCTATATGCTTTGTTCTTTCGTGGAATACAGAGTTGGCTGCAATCTGCAGTGCTGCTTTACAATCACTGTATATCTCGATTGGTAGTTCCACATTGGTCCCAAGCTCCTTCAGAAGTGCTGCCAACCAAACTACCTCTGAGACTGCACTAACCATGCTTCTGTATTCAGCTTCAGCTGAACTTTTAGAAATTGTATTCTGCTTCTTCGATTTCCAAGAGAGTAGTGACGCTCCATACTTTACTATAAAACCTGATACTGATTTCCTTGTGTTGGGCAAGATGCCCAATCTGCATAACAGTATAAACTCAATATTTTGCTGCTCAACAGAATACTCATGCCTGGTTCTCTCTTAATATACCTGACTACTCTCAAGGCTTCTTCCCAATGAGACTTCTTAGGACTCTGTAGAAATTGACTAAGTGTCTGCACTGAAAAAGCTATATCAGATCCGGTGAGTGTCAGGTATAGCAGCTTACCAATAAGGTTTTGGTATTGCCCTATGTCATTTATCAGCATATCATCTTCAACCTGTTAATTTTTCAAGTTCTGGTATTGTCAGCTTTACATTTGCCTCCAAGGGAGCCCAAGCTGGTTTAGCACTTGTTAGCCTCAAGTCAGATATTATTTCCAAGGCATATTTCCTTTGATTGATTAATATGCCTTTCCTTGACCTACTGAATTCCATTCCAAGGAAAT
Organism: Nicotiana paniculata; assembly: GCA_005239505.1. Classification (NCBI taxonomy): domain Eukaryota; kingdom Viridiplantae; phylum Streptophyta; class Magnoliopsida; order Solanales; family Solanaceae; genus Nicotiana; species Nicotiana paniculata. Next base: position 2,345 of record ML346929.1, on the reverse strand, counting down.
ATCTCAGTTCACCTAAATCTTTAATTTTGAAGGCCTGATGCAATGAATATTTGGTGGCTTCAATTAGCTGTAGATTACTTCTTGTCACTAGCATGTCATCCACATAGACTAGGATCACTACAACATCTGAATCCTGTTGTCTAATGAACAATGAGTGATCTAGACCGCTCTGATGAAAACCAAAAGATAGGAGGGCTTCTGTTAGTTTCAAATTCCATTGCTTACTAGCTTGTTTAAGTCCATAGAGGGATTTTATAAGTCTGCATACCATGCCAGACTCCCCCTGACTTGTAAAACCTTGTGGCAACTCCATATAGACTTCATCATGAAGATCCCCTTGTAAGAATGCATTGTATACATCTAATTGGTGAATAAACCAATTATGCACAGCAGCAAGTGAAAGAACAGTCTTGACAGTGGCTATTTAACCACTGGTGAGAAGGTCTCATTATAATCTAAACCTTCTTTATGATTATATCCTTTAGCTACTAATCTAGCTTTAAATCTCTCCACTTCACCAATGGCCTTGAGCTTCACCTTGTATACCCATTTGCACCCTATAGCGCTCTTACCTGCTGGTAACTTGACCAATTCCCAAGCAGTAATGCTTGAATTTCTGCCTGCATTGCATCTACCCACCTTTGATCTTGAGAAGCCTGCTGAAAATTCTTAGGCTCTATGATTGCTGAAAAAGCAATCATAGACTACTAGGATCACTACAACATTTGAATCCTGTTGTCTAATGAACAATGAGTGATCTAGACCGCTCTGATGAAAACCAAAAGATAGGAGGGCTTCTGTTAGTTTCAAATTCCATTGCTTACTAGCTTGTTTAAGTCCATAGAGGGATTTTATAAGTCTGTATACCATGCCAGACTCCCCCTGACTTGTGAAACCATGTGGCAACTCCATATAGACTTCATCATGAAGATCCCCTTGTAAGAATGCATTGTATACATCTAATTGGTGAATAAACCAATTATGCACAGCAGCAAGTGAAAGAACAGTCCCGACAGTGGCTATTTTAACCACTGAAGAGAAGGTCTCATTATAATCTAAACCTTCTTTATGATTATATCCTTTAGCTACTAATCTAGCTTTAAATCTCTGACTTCACCATTGGCCTTGAGCTTCAATTGTATACCCATTTGCACCCTATAGCCCTCTTACCTGCTGGTAACTTGACCAATTCCCAAGTGTTATTCTCCTGTAATGCTTGAATTTCTGCCTGCATTGCATCTACCCACCTTTGATCTTGAGAAGCCTGCTGAAAGTTCTTAGGCTCTATGATTGCTGAAAAAGCTCCAAGATTCAGCTGATGAGATGAAGATAATCAGACTCTTCAATAGGATATAGAACTGAGCTAGCAGAGGATTTGTTTCTGTTGATGACACAGTCAATCATCCATACAGGTTCCTTGGATTCTCTTTGAGATCTTCTGAAAGGAACATTGGTGTCAGCACACTTGGCAATGGAGTGGTCTCTTCTGTGGGTGCTTCTGAGTCAGGTGACTCAATCTCAGGTGCATCTTCAGGTATGGAAGCATTCTGAAAGTCATGGCCAGATGTAGTATTATCTGTTGTGGTGTTATCAACTGTGGTGTTGGTGTGTTGGTGTCTGAGTTCAATGCATGTGGGCATGTTGTAGCAGTGGTTGTGGGCACATTGACATCATGGTCTGGTGTCGTTGTAGGGATTGGCATACTGTGATCACCATTGATGAGAAAGGATCTACTGTCTGACCTGTCTGTGCTGACTGCAATTGAAATGGAAATGCATCCTCTAAAAATAACATCCATGTTGGTAAAGAACACATTTTTTGACATATCATACAGAATGTATCCTTTAGTTACATTGGAATATCCCAAAAACACTAACTTTATTGCCCGGCTTGCAAACTTATCTCCCTTTGGCAATGTAGCAGCATAACATAGACATCCTACAGTTCTTAAGTGAGTGATAGAAGGTTTCTTGTTAAAGAAAACCTCATAGGGTGATTTCCCTTGAAGGACTACAGATGGTAGTCTGTTTATCACATAAGTAACAGCTAAAATGCAATGACCCCAAAACTTGAGAGGAATGTACCCCCGAAACTTTATTGCTCTAGCAACTTCAAGTAAATGTCTGTGCTTCCTTTCTACCACCCGATTCTGTTGGGATGTATACACACATGTCCTTTGGTGTATAATTCCCATTGTTCCACATAGGTCCTGCATTCCTGAGTTCACAAACTCCCCTCCATTATCTGATCTAATCGTTTTAATCACAACATTAAATTGAGTCCCAACTATTTTAACAAAGTTCCTTAGAATTATGATGACATCTGACTTTAGCTTTAACAAAAAA